>SJYT01047791.1:125580-167476 GCA_006410635.1 Cephalophus harveyi
ACTTTGCTGACTAAGGTCCGTCTAGTCAAGGCTATGGTTTTTCCTGTGGTCATGTCTAGATGTGAGAGTTGGACTGTGAAGAAGGCTGAGCACCAAAGAATTGATGCTTTTGAAGTGTGGTGTTGGAGAAGACTCTTGAGAGTCCCTTGGACTGTGGGGAGATCCAACCAGTCCATTCTGAAGGAGATCAACCCTGGGATTTCTTTGGAAGGAATGATGCTAAAGCTGAAACTCCAGTAATTTGGCCACCTCATGAGAAGAGTTGACTCATTGGAAAAAACTTTGATGCTGGGAGGGATTGGGGGCAGAAAGAGAAGGGGATGACAGCGGATGAGATGGCTGGATGGCATCACGGACTCGATGGACGTGAGTCTGAGTGAACTCCGGGAGTTGGTGATGGACAGGCAGGCCTGGCGTGCTGCGATTCATGGGGTTGCAAAGTGTCAGACACGACTGAGGAACTGAACTGAACTGAACATTCCATTGTGTATATGTACCACAACTTTCTTGTCCATTCCACTGCTGATGGACATCAAGGTTGCTTCCATATCCTGGCTATTATAAACAGTGCTGCAGTGAACATTGGGATACACATGTCTCTTTCAATTCTGGCTTCCTTGGTGTGTATGCCTAGCAGTGGGATTGCTGAAATTCCACTGCTGATGGACATCAAGGTTGCTTCCATATCCTGGCTATTATAAACAGTGCTGCAGTGAACATTGGGATACACATGTCTCTTTCAATTCTGGCTTCCTTGGTGTGTATGCCTAGCAGTGGGATTGCTGAGTTGTATAGCAGTTCTATTTCCAGTTTTTTAAGGAATCTCCACACTGTTCTCCATAGTGGCTGTACTAGTTTGCATTCCCACCAACAATGTAAGAGGGTTCCCTTTTCTCCACACCTGTAGACTTTTGGATAGCAGCCATTCTGACTTGTGTGAAATGGTACCTGATTGTGGTTTTGATTTACATTTCTCTGATAATGAGTGATGTTGAGCATCTTTTTATATGTTTGTTAGCCGTCTGCATGTCTTCTTTGGAGAAATGTCTGTTTAGTTCTTTGGCCCTTTTTTTGGTTGGATTGTTGAATATTTACTTGTTAAATGAAAGAACCCAGGCTTGCTTCATCATTGCAAAAAGTATTAGAAAAGATTTAGAGGTGGGAGAGAGAAAATGAGATATGATTATTTCATAAGCCAGTGTTTAAGCTCTGTCCCCTGACTTCAGAAAGCATCTAAAAATTTTGAAGGGAGGGGAGTGAGTGGAGGAAGTAAGTTAAAGGATAGAAAGCAAAATTGGAGAGAAATAAAAGTATGATTGAGTAATGCAGAGTGTTTCAGATTCTGAGCTTTTCAAGAGTTTGAAGAAAGGCTACCCGAGTACAAGGAGTATTAAGTGATACTGCCTTCTGCCTAGTCCTCCTTTCGTCTCCATCCCTTTTCTGTCTCTCTCAGGGCTTCTCTGCTATGTTTTCCCCTATTTCAAGTAAGAATACTTTGCAACCCTTTCAGCCTCTTTGCTCTCTCCTTTTTATGTTCTCTTGCACTAATGAATAAATTAATTCAGCAAGACTGAAAGATGCACAGATGATACACAAAAATCAGTTACAATTCTATATACTAACAATGAACAACTGGAAATCAAAAGTAAAAAAAAATAGTATCATTTAAAATGTTGAAGAAAATGAAATATTTTGGCATAAATCCAGTGAAATCTGTGGAATATATTTGTGCCGAAAGTTGCAAGTCTAACAAAAGTCATCAATGAAGATGTAAGTGAATGGTGAGATACACTGTGTTCATGAATTTAATGAAATAAGATATTTAAGATATTAATTTTCACAAATTGATCTATAGATTTAATACAATTAAAATCATGTCAGAATTTTTTGTAGCTATCAAAAGCTGGTTTTTAAATTGTTTGAAAAGGGAAAGAGATTTGTACAGCTGGAACAACTTTGAAAATGAAGAATAAAAACCCATTATCTGATTTTAAGGCTTGGCATAAAGGTATAATAAGCACAACAGTTTAATATTGGAGAAAGAATCTATAGATAGATAAACAGAAAGTATAGAATCTGGAAATAGACATGTAGAAACATCAGTCAGTCAGTTCAGTTGAAACAGTAAATTGATTTTTAACAATAGTGCCAAGAAAATTCAATGGAGAAAGGATAGCTTTTTTTACAACAAACTTTGTTGGAACAAAGAGGGCAGATAGGCTGAAACCACAATCACAGAAAACTAGCCAATCTGATCACATGGACCATAGCCTTTTCTAACTCAATGAGACTAAGAATTACCGTGTGGGGCCACCCAAGACGGGCGGGTCATGGTGGAGAGGTCTGACAGAATGTGGTCCACTGGAGAAGGGAATGGCAAATCACTTCAGTATTCTTGCCTCGAGAACCCCATGAACACTATGAAAAGGCAAAAAGATAGGACACTGAAAGATGAACTTCCCAGGTCAGTAGGTGCCCAATATGCTACTGGAGATCAGTGGAGAAATAATTCCAGAAAGAATGAAGAGAGGGAGCCAAAGCAAAATCAACACCCAGTTGTGGATGTGACTGATGATAGAAGAAATGACTGATGCATGGGAACCAGGAATGTTAGGTTCATGAATCAAGGCAAATTCATGACCAGTATATGTCAAACAGGAGATGGCAAGAATAAACGTCGACATTCTAGGAATCAGCAAACTAAAATGGGTTGGAACAGGTGAATTTAACTCAGATGACCATTATATCTACTACTATGGCCAGGAATCCCTTATAAGAAATGGAGTAGCCATGACAGTCAACAAAAGAGTCTGAAATGCAGTACTTGGATGTAATCTCAAAAATGACAGATTGATCTCTGTTCGTCTCCAAGGCAAACCATTCAATATCACGATAATCCAAGTCTATGCCCTGACCAGTAATGCTGAAGAAGCTGAAGTTGAACAGTTCTATGAAGACCTACAAGACCTTTTAGAACTAACACCCCAAAAGATGTTCTTTTCATTATACGGGACTGGAATGCAAAAGTAGGAAGTCAAGAAACACCTGGAGTAACAGGCAAATTTGCCCTTAAACTACAGAATGAAGCAGGGCAAAGACTCATAGAGTTGTGCCAAGAGGATGCACTGGTCATAGCAAACCCTCTTCCAGCAACACAAGAGAAGACTCTACACATGGACATCACCAGATGGCCAACACTGAAATCAGATTGATTATATTCTTTGTAGCCAAAGATGGAGAAGCTCTATACAGTCAGCAAAAACAAGACTGGGAGCTGACTGTGGTTCAGGTCATGAACTCCTTATTGCCAAATTATTCAGACTTAAATAGAAGAAAGTAGGGAAAACCACTAGACCATTCAGAAATGAGCTAAATCAAATTCCTTAAGATTATACAGTGGAAGTGAGAAATAGATTTAAGGGCCTAGATCTGATAGATAGAGTGCCTGATGAACTATGGAATGAGGTTCGTGACATTGTACGGGAGACAGGGATCAAGACCATCCCCATGGAAAAGAAATGCAAAAAAGCAAAATGGCTGTCTGAGGAAGCCTTATGATATTATATCTACTACTATGGCCAGGAATCCCTTATAAGAAATGGAGTAGCCATGACAGTCAACAAAAGAGTCTGAAATGCAGTACTTGGATGTAATCTCAAAAATGACAGATTGATCTCTGTTCGTCTCCAAGGCAAACCATTCAATATCACGATAATCCAAGTCTATGCCCTGACCAGTAATGCTGAAGAAGCTGAAGTTGAACAGTTCTATGAAGACCTACAAGACCTTTTAGAACTAACACCCCAAAAGATGTTCTTTTCATTATACGGGACTGGAATGCAAAAGTAGGAAGTCAAGAAACACCTGGAGTAACAGGCAAATTTGCCCTTAAACTACAGAATGAAGCAGGGCAAAGACTCATAGAGTTGTGCCAAGAGGATGCACTGGTCATAGCAAACCCTCTTCCAGCAACACAAGAGAAGACTCTACACATGGACATCACCAGATGGCCAACACTGAAATCAGATTGATTATATTCTTTGTAGCCAAAGATGGAGAAGCTCTATACAGTCAGCAAAAACAAGACTGGGAGCTGACTGTGGTTCAGGTCATGAACTCCTTATTGCCAAATTATTCAGACTTAAATAGAAGAAAGTAGGGAAAACCACTAGACCATTCAGAAATGAGCTAAATCAAATTCCTTATGATTATACAGTGGAAGTGAGGAATAGATTTAAGGGCCTAGATCTGATAGATAGAGTGCCTGATGAACTATGGAATGAGGTTCGTGACATTGTACGGGAGACAGGGATCAAGACCATCCCCATGGAAAAGAAATGCAAAAAAGCAAAATGGCTGTCTGAGGAAGCCTTATGAAGAGCTGTGAAAAGAAGAGAAGCAAAAAGCAAAGGAGAAAATGAAAGATATACCCATTTGAATGCAGAGTTCCAAAGAATAGCAAGGAGAGATAAGAAAGCTTTCCTCAGTGACCAATACAAAGAAATAGAGGAAAACAATAGAATGGGAAACACAAGATGTCTTCAATAAAATTAGAGATACCAAGGAAACATTTCATGTAAAGATAGGCTCAATAAAGGACAGAAGTGGTATGGTTCTAACAGAAGCAGAAGATATTAAGAAGAGATGGCAAGAATAAACAGAAGAACTGTACAAAAAAGATCTTCATGACCCAGATAAACATGATGGTGTGATCATTCACACAGAGCCAGACATCCTGGAATGTGAAGTCAAGTGGGCCTTAGAAAGCGTCACTACGAACAAAGCTAGTGGAGGTGATGGAATTCCAGTTGAGCAATTTCAAATCCTGAAAGATGATGCTGTGAAAGTGCTGCACTCAATATGTCAGCAAAACTCAACAGTGGCCACAGGACCAAAAAAAAGTCAATTTTTGTTCCAATCCCAAAGAAAGGCAATGCCAAAGAATGCTCAAACTACCGCACAAATGCACTCATCTTACACGCTAGTAAAGTAATGCTCAAAATTCTCCAAGCCAGGCTTTAGCAAGATGTGAACCGTGAACTTTCAGATGTTCAAGGTGGTTTAGAAAAGGCAGAGGAACCAGAGATCAAATTGCCAATAGCTGCTGGATCATTGAAAAAGGAAGAGAGTTCCAGAAAAACATCTATTTCTGCTTTATTGACTATGCCAAAGCCTTTGACTGTGTGGATCACAATACACTGTGGAAAATTCTGAGAGAGATTGGAATACCAGACCACCTGACCTGCCTCTTGAGAAACCTGTACACAGGTCAGGAAGCAACAGTCAGAACTGGACATGGAACAACAGACTGGTTCCAAATAGGAAAAGGAGTACGACAAGTCTGTATATTGTCGCCCTGCTTATATAACTTATACGCAGAGTACATCATGAGAAATGCTGGGATGGAAGAAGCACAAGCTGGAATCAAGATTGCCAGGAGAAATATCAATAACCTCAGATATGCAGATGACACCACCCTTATTGGCGGAAAGTGAAGAGGAACTAAAAAGCCTCTTGATGAAAGTGAAAGAGGAGAGTAAAAAGATTGGCTTAAAGCTCAACACTAAGATCATGGCATGTGGTCCCATCACTTTATGGCAAGTAGATAGTGAAACAGTGGAAGCACTGTCAGACTTTATTTTTGGGGGCTCCAAAATCACTGCAGATGGTGATTGCAGCCATGAAATTAAAAGATGTTTATCCTGAAGGAAAGTTAGGGCCAACCTAGACAGCATATCAAAAAGCAGAGACATTACTTTGCCAACAAAGGTCTGTCTAGTCAAGGCTATGGTTTTTCCAGTAGTCAAGTATGGATGTGAGAGCTGGACTATAATGAAAACTGAGTGCAGAAGAATGGATGCTTTTGAACTGTGGTGTTGGAGAAGACTCTTGAGAGTCCCTTGGACTGTAAGGAGATCCAACCAGTCCATCTTAAAGGAGATCAGTTCTGGGTGTTCATTGGAAGGATTGATGTTGAAGCTGAAACTCCAAATATTTGGCCATCTGATGCGATGAGCTAACTCACTGGAAGAGGCCCTGATGCTGGGAAAGATTGAGGGCAGGAGGAGAAGGGGACAACAGAGGATGAGATGGTTGGATGGCATCACCGACTCAATGGACATGAGTTTGGGTAAACTCTGGGAGTTGGTGATGGACAGGGAGGCCTGGCATGCTGCGGTTCATGAGGTTGCAAAGAGTTGGACATGAATGAGTGACTGAACTGAACTTGCTGGAACAATTAGACATTTATATATTAAAGTAAGAGAATCTTAGCCTATAACTTACATCTTACATTAAAGTTAATTCAAAATGGATTACAGACCTATATATAAAATATGAAACCATCATTTTTGAATAAAACGTAATTTTTTGTGAAAAATAATTTTTAAAATTTCTATCAGGGTTAAAACCAGGAAAACTCTGCTGTTAGATATTGAGATAGGTGAGTTTCTTTTGAGGTAGGTGAGTAGGGACCGGTGGAGTCATGAGGGGGTTTCCTGGGAACAGGCCATGACCTGGGTTCTAGTTAAACAGGCACAGATACTTAGTTTGAGAGATTCATCAAGCTGAAAACTAATTACTGGTATATTTTTTTTCCGAAACATACATGTATACTTCAATAAAGTTTACATGTAAAAAAGTGCAAAAATACTTTTATTTTTTGAAAATGTATTTTTGTTTGTTTGATTTTGGTTTTTATTTTATTTTATTATTTATTTTTTACTTTACAGTATTGTATTGGTTTTGCCATATAGCAACAAGAATCCACCACGGGTGAGCATCCAGCTTTACAGGAGTACAGGGACTATATAAAAGTAAGACATGTCTTGCTTTCATGTCATCCTTGTCTTTTTATTAAAGGTCGTTTCACTGAAGTTCTAGTTTTGCCTCAGTTTCAGAGTTGTCTCTAATGTATAAGTTTAATACTGCTCACGAAAAGGGCTGCTTTGCTGCCCTCCATCAGTCTGATTGCCCTCTCCCAAGACCCATAACCGTCTGTCAGTTCCACAAACCCAGTCAAATGTAGACTTGAAATGAAGGGCTTTTCTGAAACATGCCTGCTGTGTGGTAAGGCTGCGCCGTCACTTACTGCTGGCTGTGCCTCCTAACAGACTCTAAAGGACAGAGTTGCTTATATATCCAGCTACTACTTCTCCCTTACCCTCTGCAGATACCTCACTATATTTGGAAATATTCTACAAGATATTGCAACCTGAGCTAGGCAGGAAGTCCATCCCCAGAATGGTCTTATCATTAGACTGTTGTGCACCAGATCCTGAGAATGGAGACAGTTCTTAACTTCCCTCCTTCCATCTCCTGTCGATCTACACTTGGTTCACCTCAAAGAGGGATAAAAAGCTGTATTCTACGATTTCTCTCACTTTTCTCACATCTTCTTGGTCTTCTAATTCCCTAACTTCCTCACAATGTCTCGTTTTTCTTCCTGTTACCCTCTAACCTGACTAAAGTTAGATGGTTACACATAGCTTTTTTTGTTGTTGTTTTTCAGAGACAGTAGTTTTGTTGAGAGGGATGGATAAGATCAGGTTTTACCCCTGGTCTGAGGGGTTGAAGAGTTTCCCTTTCAGACTCAGCTTTATGGTTAAGTTAAAAAGTTGAACTGGTGGGGTTGATCAGCACTTGGCAGAGCTGCTGTGCATTTTTATGAGCAGAGTCCTAAAGTTAGATGGTTACACATAGCTTTTTTTGTTGTTGTTTTTCAGAGACAGTAGTTTTGTTGAGAGGGATGGATAAGATCAGGTTTTACCCCTGGTCTGAGGGGTTGAAGAGTTTCCCTTTCAGACTCAGCTTTATGGTTAAGTTAAAAAGTTGAACTGGTGGGGTTGATCAGCACTTGGCAGAGCTGCTGTGCATTTTTATGAGCAGAGTCCTGTCACTTTCCTCATTTTGCTTTGTTTTCCTAATCATACCTATTGCTAGCTTGTAGAGGCAGGATCCAGTCAGAGAGATGGTATTCATCCCAACTAGAAAAAGTAAGGTAGGTATAAAAACTTTCATGCCACATTACTCAGAAATAGTAGCACTTCATTTAACTTCATAGAAATGCGAAGTTTTCTAAATATTTCAGTTTAAAAATTTAAAACAAATACATGTTTCTTTCAGCCACTTTTGATGTAAATATAATTCAAGGGAATGTTATACTCAAGCAGAATGTTCAAAATATGTCAGAGTTTCTTGCCAAATGCAATGATTAAACTGTACCATAATGGTGCAGGAGTTATTGCTAAACGTGGCTCCGACACTGACTGTCCACAATTACTATGAGCTTATCATGATGATATCTTCATTTAGACTTGTCTTCTTCTGAAGTGTGAGACAATCAACTGTCAGTGAGATTGATTTAATATATGGAAGGCCTAGTGCATGTTGATAATCCATCAGTATTTGTTTACTTCATTCATGATATTACTAATAGTGTGCTTTTTCTTGTTCCCTTTTCTATCATCTTATTTTCTGCTTCAATTTTTCTTGAATTGGTAAAATAGATAATTCCCAATCAATTGACAGTGAGTTCATAACCTGCCTTCTTTCAAATAGGATCCCCAAAAGCAAAAACCCAAGTGAAAAGATCAATAAATTCAACTGCACTGAAACTTAAAATCTCTGTATTGCAATAATCAAAGTATACAAGGTTAAAAATCAAGTGCCAAATCTATGAAAAATATTTGTAATATATGAAACAAAGGTTATTAAGCAAAACAGTTGAAGTATCACACACCAGTAAGAAAAAGAGAAACAAAAAAGTAGAAGTTGGCTACAGATATAATAGACAAGTCACAGAACAGGAAATATGAACTGCAAATAAAAATATGAAAAAATTTTCAAACTCTAATAGGAATATGCAAATCACACTAAAAATGAAATGCTATTTATCCTCCATAAGATTAGAAAAAGTATTAGAATATGATATGAAAATGCTGATAAGTACATTAGAAACTAACTATATAATATATTATTAATGATTGTATAAATTGCTATACTTCTCTGGGAAGAAATTTTGTATCATCTCTTCAAATTAAAAACATGCATCTCTTATACAATCCAGCTGTATAACTGCTCAATTTCTACCCTGGAGAAACACTTGCACATATGCCTGTAGAGATATCATTTATCGATAAATTGCTTCCACTGTTTTAAGTGCTTTGCATACTTAAATACCTTTAATGCTCATTAGTTCCCATTAGTATCCCCATTTTACAAATTTAAAATTTAAAATTAGAACCCAGGTAGTCCAGTTCCATAAACTGTCTTTTCCCATTATGCCATATTATCAATAATACTCAAGAAGATTGTTCTCTTATAAAAAGATATTCATTGCAACCTTATAACAGGAAAACATTGCTAAGTAATTTGGAATGTAAGGAAGTATGACAAAGGAGTGAGGTACATTTATATATTGGTTCTTAACTTGAAGAACTTTTCTTCCCAGGGAATATTTGGCAGTGTATAGTTTCAACTGTCACAGTTGCAAGAGGATGTGAAGAAATACTAATGTTATCTGGTGGGTAGAGAGGCCACGGATGCTGCTAAACATTGTGCAATAAACAGGGAAGCCTCTCACCACAGAGAACTATCTGGCCCAAAATCTCAATAAAGTGACCAGTTTGAGAAACTGATTTACACCACTTACATGAATTGTTCTCCAAGAGATATTGTCCATTTCACAAGGCTTGTAGATTATATAATTTACTAGCACATACACGTATACACACATAAAGGGTAGCATATATCCTAAGTGTATGTACTTAGCTGTTTGCAAATGCAAGTTTGGGAAAAGGTCTAAAACAATGCATATAAATTCTTAAGTGGGGTTACTCCTGAAGGGTACTAATTACCACTTGTCAACTTGACAAAAATGAACAGATGACAATGGGCCATGATGGCAAGATGGAATTAAAGGCTGCTCTGATATGCAAAGCAATGTGTCTTTTGGGAAATATTTCCTATGAAGTGTGATTTCAGGAGACCTATGGTGTGCTCCAAAAAAATCCTAGAAACATTTACTATGTACATCTGTGTAAGAAAGTAGAAAAGCCTTGAAGGAAACATTTCAGTTGAAAGGACTCTAGGGAGAGAACTGGGATTCAGAACCAAAGGAAATTTCTCTTTACTAGCTTTAGATAAAGATATTAATAGTTTAAAAATAACATTCTGTGTCACTAAAGTAACTGGGAAAAAATAAGTTAAAAATGCACACAGACACAAATATGAAGTATGTTATTGACTGTGATGTTACTTAAACTCATGAAACAAACGAAAATGAAACAATGTTAATGTCCAAGAAACAGAGATAGAACCTATGAATTAGTCTTTACTTATTTAAACAAATATCCTATACTAATTATGAGTAGCATTTTGTAAGTATGGGTGAGTGCTAAGTTGCTTTAGTTGTGTCTGACTCTTTGCGACGCTATGGACTGTAGATCGCCAGGCTCTTCGGGCCATGGGATTCTCCAGGCAAGAATACTGGAGTGGGTTGCCATGCCCCGCTCAGGGGATCTTCCTGACTCAGGGATTGAACCTATGTCTCTGATGTCTCCTGAACTGGCAGGTGTGTTCTTTACCACCAGTGCCACCTGGGAAGCCCTGTAAATATGGCTAGACTATTAATATATCACTAAATGAAGAAAGGGAATTACAAAGCATATACATGGAATCCTATTTCATTATTTCAAGAAAGAAGGTAAGCAAATTTTAGTGAGGAAAGTCTAGAAAGAGAGTCACTAAGATTTTAAGAATTATCTCTGAGAGTTGGAAGTAGAACTTTTCTGTTTTCCCAATTATGACTTGCTCTGCATTGCAATTTTTTGTACTTGAATTATTTAATAAAAGAGCTTAAAGAATAAGAAAAACAAAACAGTATTTTAGACATCATAAAGAGTCCATGCAATATAGTAATAAGGACATATTTAAAGTAACTAAGAAAAACAATAGAAAAGGGAACTAACAGTAAGAAAATAAAATGAAATCAGAAGTAAAAGACCAAATAAATCATAGTTAATTTGGGCCGGAGTTTGGCTCTGTCATTTAAGAGTTGAGTGGCTGTGGGTAATTTTCTGAAACTATTTGAACTCCAGGTTCCCATCTATAAATGCAGTAACTGTAGCTATTTCTTAACTCTGTTTGAGGATTAAACAAGAAATCATATTAACATGTACTGAAGTATTATTTAGTGGTTTACTGAAACCCTCAAAAGCTCAACTGAGATGAATAATATTTACTGAGGAGAGATGAATAATATTTACTGAGAATTTTCCGAAGTATACATAATTTGTTCATTTGTCTAGATTCTCAAAAATGGTTGAGTAACCATGTGTTAGAAATTACTCTCTGATAAGGACCCAGACCATAGTCTTCCACCTTGCTTCTCAGTGCAAAGAGTCAGCAATGTTTCTAAGAGATTGCTAGAAATACCAAATCCTGACCCACCCCAGACCTGTGAAATCAGAATATGCGTGGGGATCTTCCAAGGAGATTCAGATGACATTGAGCTATTATACCAATTAAGAACACGACTGAGCGACTGAACTGAACTGAAGAATAAAAACACGTGCTTTAATAGTCAGCTGGACTAGGTTTAGGCTGTTAATCACTTGTGAAAATTGAGGCATCTAATAAGGGTATGTGACTAGTGAGAAAACCATCCCATCACTAGTCAGAAGGGCCAGTATTACCCATTTTGATCTCAAGGTTAACTGCAAAGTAAGTGATGAGACATTGTTCGACATAACCACACAATACAGTCGCACGTGCCATTGCACCTACACTTTGAGTAAATATCACTAAACCTCATGTGACTAGTGAGAAAGCCATCCCATCTCTAGTCAGAAGGGCCAGGGTTACTCATTTTGATCTCAAGGTTAACTGCAAAGTAAGTGATGAGACATTGTTAGACATAACCACACAATACAGTCACACATGGCCATCGCACCTACGTTTTGAGTAAATATCACTAAACCTGTGAGCTACTTCAGAAGCTAGGTCAAACTAAAGTGCATTCCCATGTGCTCTCATGAAGTGAAATTTGATCAATAATTCATTTCTCTACACAAATCAAGGCACATAAGATATGTCCAAAGATAGAGGCTCACTTCGGCTGATCAATAACTAGTCAAAAGCTTTGGTCTCTGGTTAGCTAGTATGGAGTCAGCGTTTCTATCCTGTTGGCTTCTATTTGATTGGGAGGTTGTTGTTGTTACGTTTGTCAGTCAGGTCTGACTCTTTGCGACCCCATGGACTGCAGCAAGCCAGGCCTCCCTGTCCTTCACTATCTCCCAGAGTTTGCTCAAACTCATGTCCATTCAGTCAACGATGCCATCAAACCATCTTACCCTCTGCCGTCCCTTTTCCCTCCTGCCCTCAATCTTTCCCAGCATCAGGCTCTTTTCCAGTGAGGTTGCTCTTCACATCAGGTGACCAAAGTATTGGAGATTAGGAGGCATGTATTTTATTTAGTGTACCTGTTGCAGATTGCTAATGTCCTAGGTCATTTTATTTTTCAGAAATGGTCCATGTGCCTTTGTAAGGCTGTGACCAAATCAGTAGAGATGTTCTTTTAGTAAACTGAGATGAACAGAGGGCTCTCCAAAAAATGCACAAATCATGGTTTGATACCTGCCTGCCCTGACCATGGACATGGCAAAATCATCTAGACTGTAGAGGAAGCTGGAAAGCATCGGACATTTTTAGAAGCTTTTGTTGGCATTTTCATTTTTGGTTTGTTATTACAGGAAGCTGCATTTTTGAGTTTTGTCTTAGGGTGTCTGCTAAGGAGTACGTTTTGAAGAAGCGAATAAGGGAATGCAGTGGTATGTCATAACCAGGTGACTGAGAAGGCAGGTTAAAATGTCATGATACTGGGTCTTTTCTGCAGGAAAGAGGTGGAGGAACAGATGGAAAACATGGTGAGAGTAACTCTACCTCTCTGCCTGAGTATACACCTCTGTCACTTCTCTTTGTCCAAAAGCAGTGTTGTATTGAGCAAGGAGTGCAGGTTTTGAAGTCAGAAAAAATATTCAATTTGTGTCTGCTTTTTGACCCTTTCTGGCTGGGTGTGCCTCAGTTCATTACCTCTTCCAGTTAGTTTTCTTGGCTGTACATTGAGGTTCACAATATCTAATGCATGGGGTTTTTATATTTACTTTATTAAATTAAATTGACTAATTTTAAACCTGGCACATTTGGGGCACTCCATAAATAGTACCTATTTGTTGATTTATTGCTGTTGTTGTTTAGTCACTCAGTAATGTCTGACTCTTTAGCAACGCCATGGAATGTAGCATGTCAGGCTCCTCTGTCCATGGGATTTCCCAGGCAAGCATGAATACTGGCGTGGGTTGCCATTTCCTTTTCCAGGAGACCTTCTCAACCCAGGGATTGAACCTGTGTCTCCTGCACTGGCAGGTAGATTCTTTACCACTGAGCCACTGAGGAAGCCTTTGTTGATTACCTTCATCTCAAAGAGCAGCTGATGACTCTCCCCAGGTCTTCCTGGGCAGCTCTTACCAACAAACCCAAGTATCCTCATAACCTTTCTGGAGGTTGCCCTGGTTATTGCACATTGTTTTATAGCGATGTCTTTTTTCTTTTTAAAGATGTAGTTATTTATTTAATTTTGGCTGTGCTGGGTGTTTGTTGCTGTGCACGAGCTTTCTCCAGGTGTGTGGCCAGCGGAGGCTTCTCTCTAGTTGTGTTGCACAGGCTTCTTATTGCAGTTGCTTCTCTTAGTGCAGAGCATGGGCTCTAGGTGCACCAGCTTCAGTAGTTGTGGCACATGGGCTTAGTTGCCACATGGCATGTGGGACATTCTTGAAGCAGGGATCAAACTTGTGTCCCTTGTATTGGCAAGCAGATTTTTAACCACTGAACTGACAGAGAAGCCCACAATGATGTACTTAATGTCTATCTCTTGCCCCTCCTATGAACTCCTTAAATTTGGTGACTGTCATATTTATCTTTGCAACCTCTGTACAGGGCTTGTATAAAAAATTCACCTACAGAACTTGTATAAAGAATTCACCAATACATGCTGGTGGACTCAGTGTATCAGTGGATTTTAAAGATGGTGACAGGGATTTCCCTGATGGTCCAGTGGTTAAGACTCTGTTCTCCCAATTCAGGGGACCTGGGTTTGATCCCTGGTCAGGGAACTAGATCACACATGTGACAACTAAGTGTTCACATGCTGTAGCTAAAGATCCCACATGCCCTAACTAAGACATGGTACAGCCAAACAAATAAAATAGTTTTTTTAAAAAAATAAATAAAGATGGTGACAGGATGACTTTCCAGTATGATTGAAGACACATTAGGATGAAATCAACTTCAAACCAATGAAGCACCCAGGACATCTCTGGCAAGACCCCTAGAGTGCTACGGAACAGATATAGGCCAGTTCCTCAAAGGTGAGGATTAAGAAAACCACAAACATACAATATTACTCAGCCATATAAAAGAATGAAATAATGCCATTTTGAGCAACATGGATGGGCCTAGAAATGATTATACCAAGTGAAGCAGGTCAGAGAAACACAAGTGACAAAGTGAAAGTGAAAGTCCCTCAGTCGTATCTGACTCTTTGAGACCCCATGGACTATGCAGCCTGTGGACTTCTCCAGGCCAGAATACTGGAGTCGGTAGCGTTTCACTTCTCCAGAGGATCTTCCCCACCCAGGGATCGATCCCAGGTCTCCTGCATTACAGGTGGATTCTTTAGTACATGAGCCACAAGAGAAGCCTGAGTACTGGAGAGGGTAGCCTATCACTTCTCCAGCGGATCTTCCCAACCCAGGAATTGAATCAGGCTCTCCTGGAATGCAGGTGGATTCTTTCCTAACTGAGCTATCAGTAACATATGATAATACTTATATGTGGAGTCTAAAATATGATATAAATGGACATATTTATAAAATGGAAATAAACTCACAAAGAAAACAAACTTATAATTACCACTAGGAATAGCAGACAGAAAAGGGAAGAGAGGTAAATTAGGAGTTTGAGATTAACATACACACACTGCTATATATAAAATAAACAACAAGATCTTACTGTATAGAACAAGAAACTATATTCAGTATCTTGCAATAATCTGTAATGGAAAAGAATCTGGAAAAATGCATAACTGAATCACTTTGCTATTACCTGAAACTAACACAACATTGTGAATCAACTGAAATTTTTTTTAAAAAAGGCCATAAATAGTGAAGCGTTTTCCTTACCATATATGATCAGAGAGACAAAATTTAATATTCTCTCCAGATGGTGCTGAAACAAATTCAAATCTGGTTGAGGACAAGAAGACTATTTTTACCCCTCACAAATTATTTTGCAGGTTTTTCAAATTGACGCATAACTGCATTCCCTCAGAATCAATCCCCAAATTCAAGGTAAAGGCAATTTACCTTTCTGGAGACTTCTGAGGCCTTACCCTTCACTAGAATGTCATCTGAGTGCTTTTATTGAACAAAACCCCAGAATCGTTATGCCTAGAGCAGTCCCACAGCTCCAGGATGCCTCATTCTTAGATAACAAAAGCAGCTGTTGCACACCCACCAGCCTAACACAGATCAAAAATCTGGCAGGGTTCCCTCACGCCCCATCTAAGCTAAACAAAGGCCCTTAGCATCCCCCAAACTTTCCACCACTTCACCCACCCGTGTTGAGTTGGTCCTGGGCCACAGCGGTTGCTCCTCCAGCCAATCAGAGGAAATGATGCCCCGTGTGCTGACAGGTTGGATGATCCTCATCACCAGAATGCTTACCTGATTCCCTTTCAAATTCAGAGCACTTCCCTTTTTCCCATCAGACTTGGGCTTTTGTGTACTTTTTCATTATTGGAACTGGCAACAGGAAGCTATTTAAACACAGCTCCATCTGTCAGCGTCGGATCCTGCAGGTAGAGTGTCGTATTTGATTTCAGATTATCATTTGTTGTGTTGTCAAGAAGGGCTTGGGGAAGTGAGAAAAAAACACCGGTGTGCAAATTGTTCTTTGATTAAAAAGCACAAAGAACTTATTTACACCTTTGACCGTGATTCTGATCCGTGTGCCTTACATTTCTGTCCAATTATAGCAACAGCTTCTATGACATTCATAGATGGTCCCCAAAGACCCACCCACAGTGTAAAGAGGACCTTAACCCTGAGCTTGGAGCCCACTTTGGGTCATTCATCCACAAAGCAACCCCAAAGAGTAGAGCTTGTCTTTAGTGGGCAAAGCAAGAGTGTAAACAGAACCAGTCGACCATTGTTTAACCCCCTGATATTCAAAGTACTTACAGGAAGTACTACTCTCAGAAATTCTGCCACTGGGTATTTGTGCCAAGGAGATTATCTAAATATAAAATCTACCTCAAGCACCATTTTTTTGCAACATATTCATAATTGCAAAATATGGAAAACAAGGTAAACATTTGACATTAGTAACAGATCAGCAGAATATTGAACATTTTTGAAGCTGAAGGATGGACACGTGGTGGTACATATGCTCTTTTCTGTTAAAAGTTATAATTATCAAGATTATGTTCATCCAAAAACCACATACAAATTGAAGATATGGTGTGACTTGTGTGTATTAAAAATACAAACAAAGCAATGGAAGTCACGGGCAGCACATATGACCCATGTGGCATGTCGCTTCATGTTTAGATCTGTGGCGTGGCCACGCTGTTGAGAACGCAAGTGTGCCTCATAGAAAACAGACACTGCAGACAAATGTTGCATTTAACTTGTTCCCTTGACAATTTGCTGATATCAAAATGACAGTCGTGAAAGACAGACTTCAGGAGCTGAGTGTATAGACGCGTAGACAGGTAAAGTTGGCTATAATGTGGAAAGTGGTGTCACAGCAGCTGCAGAGGGAAGCTGGAGAAGACTGGACAAAAAGGTGGAGGTGCTGGGCTGCCAGAAATGTGGGGAGAATGGGAAACTGATCTTCATTTGATCTGGAGTGGGAAAAGGGTCTCCTTTCTCAGACACAGGGCTTCCCTGGTGGCTCAGAGGTTAAAGCGCCTGCCTCCAATGCGGGAGACCCGAGTTCGATCCCTGGGTTGGGAAGATCCCCTGGAGAAGGAAATGGCAATCCACTCTAGTATTCTTGCCTGGAGAATCCCATGGATGGAGATTACAGTCCTAGCAGTTTACAGTCCATGGGGTCGCAAAGAGTTGGACACGACTGAGCGAGTTCACCTTCACCTTCTCAGACACAGATTTGAGAAAAGAGTTTTGACTTTAGAAGCAGGCTTTCTCCTTCCCAACCTTGTAGTCACCTGGACTAATGTACCATAAACTGGCACGAAATAAAAACAGATCTGAGCTCTCTTTCTGGTGACGGTGGAGTAAATAGTCCTGATCCATTTCTCTTCCTCACGCCATTTTGTTTTTTGATCATGATGCTCAAGCTCTCATTTTCAGAACACATAACCATGCAAACAAGACTGGGTGTACGATCGTCTGTTGTGGTTCTCTTCCTCCCTGATTTAGTTTCTCTGTGTTGCGCTACCTCACAATGTGTGCTTAGTCGCTCAGTCGTGTCCGACTCTTTGCGACTCCCCGGTCTGTAGCCTGCCAGGCTCCACTGCCTTGGTGATTCTCCAGACAAGAATACTGGAGTGGGTTGCCATTCCCTTCTCCAGGGGATCTTCCCAACCCAGGGATCGAACCCAAGTCTCCTCCACTGCAGGCAGATTCTTTACCATCTGAGCCACCAGGGAAGCCCCAAAATACTGGAATGGGTAGCTTAGCCCTTCTCCAGGGGATCTTCCCACCCAGGAACTGAACTGGGGTCTCCTGCATTGTAGGTGGATTCCTTACCAGCTGAGCTACCAGGGAAGCCCTTACCTTACAACATCTTGGGGAAAAACACCTTCTTACTTATGCTCACTCCTCAGTACAGTATCGTGGCTACTCAAATAGCTCTAATACGACAAACAAAAATCATTCAGGCAGAGAGAGGAGTTGAGTGATTTGAATTTATTCAAGGCAGTAGACAATCTTCCTAGCCTGCTCTTAATCCCATGGTAAGAGTTTGGGGACAGTGTTTCAGAGAAACCCCAGATATCTGTCTATGTCTTTTCTTTATTTCCATCAGGACATTTGATGGAATCATTAATACTGTCAAACAGAGCAACTGAGTTCAAGGAAAAAATATAGAATCCGCCAGGAAAAAATGAGTGCTTTTTTGTCAGTGAAATTGAATTTTGATTGACAAAGTTTCAGAATTATGGCAGAGTACCTGCCGCATCAGGAAATGAGTGGTGTCATAAGAAAATGATCTCAAAGACTGGTCTGTAGAGAATTCACTTGAAGGTGCATACTATTCTTTGAATTAAAAAAAAAATGTCACTAGCTTTGAAAACTACTTTTGATATATATGTTCAACTAATTTTGAGTTATTCATCCTCATTGAAGAGAACAAAATCCTAAATTTCAGATAACAGTGAGTAATTCAAAACACTGTATTTCAGTAGCTTTTGTCAATCTGCTCACCACCTCACCCCAGTGTTAAGATTGTCACTGCAGGGACTTCCCTGGTGTCCAGTGGTTGAGAATCCACCGTGCAATGCAAGGGACGTGGGTTCAATCCTTAGCTGGGGAACTAAGATCCTACATACTGCAAAACAACTAAGCCCTCACACCACAACTAGAGGGTCCATGTGCCACAACATGCAATGAAGATCCTTTGTGCTGCAATGAAGACCTACACAGCTAAATAAAAGAATATTTTTTAAAAAGAAAGAAAAGAAATCTGCTTTAAAAAAAAAAAAAAGATTGTCACCGCAGGTTGCTTTTGGCACTTTTGAGCTTGGATTATTTGATATGGGAGTTAGCCAAAACTACATAACAAAGAATTTCATTTTCACAGGTTTCAACTGTCATTTAAATTTTACCCTGAAAAGTACTCAGGATTGCAAGTATGATTATACATCTTCTGGCCTCTGCCATATCTAGATTTATTTTTCCCTTGAAAGTCTTTTTGTTTAGTTTCAGATACAAGTGTGATAGGGATGCAAAGCAGGCAACATAATTTGTCAAAAACGTCTAGAATTAAGTAGGAGTGAGAAAACTCAAGTTCTCATCTTTGTTTTCCAATTGTGTCATGTTCATATGCCTGTTCCCATGTCTACTAAATTATATCTGAGAATATCACAGCTACTTTACATTTAATGCTTGCAATGTACCATGAACTATTCCAAGGTCACAATGTTATTAACTTATTTATTCCTTACAAAACCCCATGTGGTAAATACTATTATTGTCTCTATTTTACAGACAAGGAAACTGAGACAACTCATCTGAAAATCAGATAGCTGGTAAAATGACCAGGGACTCAAATGGCATTCTGAACTCTTCCCCAGGTCCTTCTGCTTCATGGGCTTTCTTTGCAGGGCTGTGTGGCAGGCATGACGAACTCTCACGGGAGCCCAGTCTACTCCCAGAGAACACACCCATGTTTTGGCTGACTGCTAGATGGTTCATGATAGTTCATGAAAATTGGCAAATGTCACATCAGGGCTATTTTAAAATATAATTTAATTTTAAAGAGCGGGTTTACTAGCATAAACCTGGTTGTGTGTGTGCTAAATAGCTTCAGTTCTGTCCAACTCTTTGTGACCCTATGGACTAGCCCACCAGGCTCCTCTGTCCATGGGATTCTCCACTCCAAGAATACTGGAGTGGGTTGCCATGCTCTTCTCCTGGGGATCTTCTCAACCCGGGGATCAAACTCACATTACTTTATGTCTCCCAGATTGGCAGGCAGGTTCTTTACCACTAGTGCCACCTGAGAAGACCTGGGGATGAGGCTTTAGTGAACTAATTCATATAAATGTGTGGCAGAGTGATGAGTATCTAGTAAATGCTCAATAAATAGATTATTATTGTCAATAAAATTAAAATGGAGATTAATTCATTAATTCATATTCAAAGAAAAACCATTAATATCTTATGTTCTTTCCTCGAATCACACAGATCTTCTTTGTGGAAAACAAATGCTGAGGATGCCATATTCTCTTTCACTCATCCTGGGTACAATGAGCAAGTGATTCCCATAGCAAGTGAGTCCCATACCAAGCTTTTATTTCCTTTGTAATTTTCAGAACTGATTAACAACTTATTAAACAAAGTCATTTTTCTTTTCTCATAAATAAAATTTAAAAATACATACTAGAAGAAATTTTATACCAAAATGATCTTTAAATATTGACAAGAAGAGAGAAAAAAAATTTTTCCTCAGATTTTTAAACTTTTTTCTCTTAAGTATTCAAGTCTTGAAGAGCTTTCAATGAAATTCAATGAAACTTTCAATGAAGTTTTAGGTACAATTGCCTTGTCCTAGGAGAAGGCAATGGCACCCCACTCTAGTACTGTTGCCTGGAAAATCCCACGGACAGCAGAGCCTGGTAGGCTGCAGTCCATGGGGTCGCGAAGAGTCGGACATGACTGAGCGACTTCCCTTTCACTTTTCACTTTCACGTATTGGAGAAGGAAATGGCAACCCACTCCAATGTTCTTGCCTGGAGAATCCCAGGGACTGGGGAGCCTGGTGGGCTGCCATCTATGGGGTCGCACAGAGTCGGACACGACTGAAGCGACTTAGCAGCAGCAGCAGCCTTATCCTATCAAGTTGTTAGAAGTCTTAGAATTTCTAGAGTCAAATTAATTCTAAAATTGCTAAGCTAATAAAAATAGACCTTGAAATTTGTGATCACTGATCTATAAGATCATGCTCTATAACATCAAGATCTTTGAACATGTCCAAGGATGTGATCCATTCACTTTTTGCTAAAACTAATGAATGGGATTGCATATTACTAATCGATTGTGGCACTCCTCCTACTCATCTTGGAGAGTGCCTTAGCATCTTCTTCAACAAGGCATTCCAGGCAGTTACCATTAGAGGTGAAAATTCTTACACAATTCACTATAACCTAACCTCCCACTATTACAGGAACCCAAAGACCAAAGTCTTGATCAAGTGTCTAGTTTCCATAGCAAGGTTCCTGATACCAGCTGAGACCTCCTGACCCCAAACATTTTCTTAAGCTGCTGGTTGACACTAGCATTTTGATTTCCATATTTTTTAACATGGTCTAAGGCCCAGACTACATTCCATTCTCAACCTGCACCACTCTTTCCCTTGTTGTGGTTATTCATTTGACCCTCCATCTGTACCTACATAGTACTGTGCTCTGAGATACTGTCTTTCACAGACTATTTCACTTGGAGTCTCTTAGGTGTTGAGTGGTTGTGTTTCCCTACTTGCAATAATAGCTCTATCAAGTAAGGCTTCCCCCACATCTGTGTCTCCCTGGGTTATAGGAACAGCCTCTATCTTGGCCCCGCAGGCTCCCTCTGCTGCTGTGTGCTTGCTCACCTCTTATTGTTTAGCCTGCCTGAGCATGTGTGCTTTACTGTTGCTAGGTCTGTCTGACTGTTTGTGATCCCATGGATGGTAGCCCACAAGGGTCCTCTGTCCATGAAAGAATACTGGGGTGTTTTGCCACTTCCTTTTCCAGGGGATCTTCCTGACCCAGGGATCAAACCTGCATCTCCTGCATTGCAGGCAGATTCTTTACCACTGAGCTACTGGGAAAGCCTGATCAGCCTGCCCACACCTCTGGAAATATTCTCTTCAATAAACTCTCTTTGATTCAACATTTTGCATATCCTGTATCCTTCCATCCATGACTTTGTGGGATACACCCCCTTGACTCCAACACACACACACACACACACACACACCCATACCCACATGCCTTGTCAACCCCTCTCACTCGATATCTTAGCTTAGATGTCATAAGTTCAGGGAAATTATCTCTGATCTTTTTTGCCTAGAAAAATATCTTTTCTTCATGGTCTTTATTTTAGTTTATAAGAATTCATTCATTTTATAATTATTTCATTAATGTTTGTCTCCTTCTACTAGTATATTTCATCCTTGAAAGCAGGTGAATATTGCTAACCATGATATACCCAGTGTATAAGAAAAAACAGATCAGGACAGAAGATAAAGCAGTAAAAAGATACTTTACTCAGGAACTAACGCAATAGGAAAAAGACACCTCAGTATGCCCAAAACTGGATTCAATTTGGAATATGGTTTAGAAAAATGGGGTTTGTAGCCAAGGATAAGGGTGGAGGTCAGGAGACAGGAAATTATTGAGAGAAAGAATTAAGAGTCAGGGAGAATTCTGGCTAAATCAACTTGATAGGATTCTTGCTGAAGAGAGGCTGAGGTGATCATATATGCCTTGGGGAATTTTGGGGATGAAAATTTGATGAGCTATCATCAAATATCAGATATTCAGGGTGGGGATTGATGCTAAACTGACTTAGCAGAATTTTTGCTGAAATCACGTGGGATACAGAAGTCCAAAGATCGAGCCCTAATTGAGAAGAGGGTTTAGAGGAACCTGATAAAGTTTGGTCATGGAGAGAACTTTGATCACCAGCACCTGTTATGATGTCATAGCTAGACCTGGGAAATAATGACTAACCAAACTCCTCCTAATGCCAGGACCTTGGATCTCACCCCAGCAGCTTATATGTTCCCTTAGACCTGTCTGGTTTCTGGTATCAGTCAATGATATTTAATCTGATCATATCCTCAGTCAAGTTCTCATTCCAACAATCCTTCTATGGATCCCTCCAGCAATGAAAAACTCACTCTCTCATAAGCCATATAATGGTAGGATAGCTTCACTGCAAAAAACATTTTCCCTCTATTGAAATGGGATATGTTTTCCATTAGAAACATTGTCTTGTTCTCCGAAGCAACACAGACAACACATGTGTGTCCAAAGACAGACATCAAGCACATGTTTTGATTCTTCCTTTATTTAAGGAAAATGATCTTTCCCCACAACCATTCTCCTCCTTTTTCAGTACTGTTCAGACCTTAAATTTAACATTTACCCTGCTGGACTGCTTATTCTTCATTCCAACTCTCAGATGCATTTTATAGTCTTTCTGCCCTGCTCCTTGCCCCAGGAGGCTGATTTTATGAACTTCATCACCCAAGCTCCATTATCTGCCTTTCTTGTAACATGACTGTGCTCACTTGTTGTTGGGAGACCTGCCCAGACAGTATATGACTTCAGTTTGGAAGCCTAGACAGATCCCGAAGACACTCTCTGAGGGAGTCTATTCAGCTAGATGTGTTCCTCCAGGCAGGCTCAGCTTTGAATCAGGATCTGAGTAGTTCCTTATCCTTGCTGCCACACAATGATAATCATTGAGGTGTAAACAGGAAACCCAGCAATTTTGGTTGAAAGGCAAATGTAATCTTCAGATCAGTGTATCAGCATCATTTGCTTGATATGTAAACTCTCAGACCCCACACAAACTACTGGATCAGAATGAGTATATAGCAAGGCCTCCCCGGTGATTCGTAGGTATATTACAGCTAGTGAAGCACTGATAAACAGGATTCTTCGTTAACTCCTAAAGACATGAAGACTTTTTCCTGGAGACTGTACCCATCTACCTTCAGGGTTTATCTCCTCTCATTCTCTTATGTGACTCATCAATTTTTTGTGGATTCCTCTGTAGCTATAGTCATTTTGCCTGGGGGTAGGTCCTGGATCAGAGGTGGGAGAATCAAGTTCTCTAATTTCAGTATTTAGAAATCTTAACCCTGACCCTAATTTTTTTTTTTTGAAATGTGGTTGAGAGATTTCGGTTTATCATATACTGAGCTTGAATTGAAATGATGCAACCTTAGGCATTAGGGAGCCACCACATTCTACTATGAAGCTTCTTCAATGGCTCAAGCGGAAAAGAATTGACCTGCGAGAGACGTGAGTTCAATTCCTGAGTCAGGAAGGGCCTCTGGAGGAGGAAATGGCAACCTATTACAATATTCTTGCCTGGAAAATTCCATGGACAGAGGAGCCTGGCTGTTTATAGACCATAGGGTCCCAAGGAGTTGGAGATGACTGAGGGTGCAAATATGTTAGCCCATATTCTACCATATGTGCCTAGAAGTAGAAAAAGTCAGTTTGTAAATAGATTATGTGACCTTACTTTACTTGTTTTGTTTGTTTCTTTTAATTATTTGACCAACTCAGTTTTTATTATTTGGTACCAAAGAGTCCAAGAGGGCTTCCCTGATAGCTCAGTTGGTAAAGAATCTGCCTGCAATGCAAGAGACCCCAGTTCAATTCCTGGGTTGGGAAGATCCACTGGAAAAGGGATAGGCTACCCACTCCAGTATTCTTGGGCTTCCCTTTTGGCTCAGCTGGTAAAGAATCAGCCTGCAATGTGGGCAACCTGGGCTAGATCACTGGGTTAGGAAGATCACCTGGAGAAGGTAAAGGCAACCCACTCCAGTATTATAGCCTGGAGAATTCCATGGACTGTAGTCCACAGGGTCGCAAAGAGTTGGACACTACTGAATGACTTTCACAAAGAGTCTAAGACAGATGGCAAATAGTTTGGGGATAATATGAATAAGGATGAGGTGTCATGGTGAAATATTAGTAAAAACTGGCAGATAGTTTATGTTAAGCTTATGCAGCATTTTTACCCATTGAGTTGTTTAGTTTCAGGGTTTGCCAGCATATTGTACACAAAATTAAACTTTTTTTTTTTTTTTAGTTCTTCGACTATGGCAAGTCAAGGAATCCAAACTTCAATTGATCATAATCATGAGATACTGACTGGCCAATAACAACACTATACATTTCTATAGAAAATTATAATTGACAAGTAGACTGTCATTAAGCCAGGAAAATCATGGAAAAGAGTACTTTATATTTGAACACAGCTGACATTTGCACACAGCCGTTGTCATATTTTGCACTTAAGGTGCTCTGTTGCTGACCTGTTGGAAAAAAATCTCATCTGGTAAATTTGTACTCCTTGATCACATTTCTTCTAGAATCTGTGAGATGAGCTTTATGTTACTCCCTCTTTCCATGTGTCATTATGTGCTTGCTTCCAATTCAAGTTAATTTTTCTTTTTTTTTAATTGTTTTTTTTTTTAATTTTTAAATTGTTTTAAACAATTTTTTAAATTGTTTAAATTGAAGTATAGTTGATTTACCATGTTGTGTTAATTTCTGCTATACAGCAAAGCTAACACAATATGGTAAATCTGTCTCTTATACACATCTTCCATGACTTTGTGGGATACACCCCCTTGACTCCAACACACACACACACACACACACACACCCATACCCACATGCCTTGTCAACCCCTCTCACTCGATATCTTAGCTTAGATGTCATAAGTTCAGGGAAATTATCTCTGATCTTTTTTGCCTAGAAAAATATCTTTTCTTCATGGTCTTTATTTTAGTTTATAAGAATTCATTCATTTTATAATTATTTCATTAATGTTTGTCTCCTTCTACTAGTATATTTNCTAAATATACAGGCGTGTTAATTTCTGCTATACAGCAAAGCTAACAAAATATGGTAAATTGACTATACTTCAATAAAAATATATAGTGTAAAATATATATTATATAATAACTTATACTAACTATATGATTATAACAATATTTAGTAATATATAATAAAAGTATATAGTATAAAATATATATTTCAACATAAGTGTATAGTATAAAATATATAATATATACTTTCTTTTTCATATTCTTTTCCATTATGGCTTATTACTGGGTACTGAGTATGGTTCCCTGGCTATATACAGGTCCTCAGGCTATATACAGTTTAAGTATTAAATTCCTGCTATCCTAATGGATTTTATGGGAAACTGTATTCATTTAAAGGTCATGGCATAGGATTAGTTACCAAGTAGAAATTTCTCACCTTATTGAATGCAAATTATTATAATTGTCATTATTATTACTCAAATTAGGAAGATAATTACCAAGCTAACCTTCAATTTTGGGAACATGCTCTGAGTCTTTTAGTGCCTCCCTTGAAAATATATTCTTAAATTTTGGTATTAGTTTCAGGTAATTTGGTTATATTCCATGAAGTGATAACAAAAATAAGACACACAATTAGAGGAGACACTTTATCTGCTGCTCTCTGCAGACGTCTTCCCCTTGATGTGATTCCCCCCAGTGGGTTAGTAGGATACCACTTTCCTGAATGTGGCATTCCTTTTGGCCTTAGATTTCTATTTTCCTTCTGCTTCAATGATGAGAATGATGCTTTCCACACTGTTGAAGGGTTGTGATTTCCAGATGAAAAGAACTCTTTCTGACCATCCTGAAATTACATTCTTCTTATGGCTGCTCACTCCATCATCTTTTTCCCTGTGATAGAATATAGACACCATTTGGGAAGTGAGCAGTTTGATTTTGTCTATGCCATATGTTGACCTTACTCCAAAGGCTCCAATACACTTATTTCTGATTTCTTTGATCTTTTTCTACTAGGAATGTGACATATGGTTGTGTTTAACCTTATTCCCTCAATTTGAGATTCCCCCTTGGACACTGTATTTATAGATCATGCTATGCTCTCCTATTGATTTCTAGTTATATGATCTCATTTCCTCCTTTTGTACATTCATTGCCTTTTAACCTCAGGGCCCATTGGAGAGTTACCTGTGCATACACATTAATTTTTGATCACCTGTTGTAATCATTCCTCATTTGAACTAAATAAGAGACCGGTTCAAATATGAACTCCCTGGGATATTGCTTATTCTTCTCAAAGAGAATAGATTATAAGTATTTAGATAGAGAGGCACAGCATATACCATTCCATTTATATAAGATTGTCTCACCGAAATAACCCATCCATTATTATATGTCTCTAGTATCACCCTCTCCCCAGCATTATCTTTTATTTTTCTTTACTAATGAGAAATTTTAGATAGGTTAAAAAGTCCACATGGGTTAAACTGGCAGAGCCAGGTCTAAAATCCAGTTCTTTGATGTCTACTTTATTCCGCAGCCCTTCCACTCAGAGAGGGTTTAGTAATCTGTCTCAGGTCTCAAACAATTTGTCTTATTTTTCCAATCAAGAAAGCACTCTGCCAAGTGGCTCACTAGGCCAGACAGATTTCAGCTCCCTCAAGAGAGAGAACCTGGAGGCTAAACTGACAAGCTATCTTCCTATTGATTCAGAACAGGACCAAGATCCACACCTTTAGCTTCAAAGTCACTTTCCTTTGTTTTCCTACTCACATACTGCTCTTCTCTCAAGAGCCTCTATTTTTTCATAAACTCTATCCATTCTGCTGTTTCCCCCAGCCATCCAGGTGTGTATTATTGACTTCCCAAGTCAATATGCTGACCCTTTACAGAGTGGCTCCTCAAATCACTGTCTTTCATGATTAGGTAGGAATTCCTCTTACCAATTCCCTGTCTACCTGTCTCCTTTACATTTCCTTTTCAGTGTAGGGAAGCAAAACTTTTCACTCCCAAATGTCTCTGCCATGTAGATTGCTTCGAGCTGAAAACAATCAAGGCCCAAAAGACTCAGGAAGAAACTTTACTCTTTCCCCTTATTGCCTAAAATAATTTATCAATAGATATAAAGCCTGTTCTCAGAATCAACCAGAGATATCTGGAAAAAATGTTGATTTTTGACAGAAAACAACAAAATTCCATAAAGCAATTATCTTTCAATTAAAAAAATAAATAAATTTAAAAAAATGAGCTAGGCATGGTGGAGGAAACTCTTAGAGATCAGAGTCTACCTATTCTATGTCCCATTGTCTCTGAGGGGCCCAGCAACATTTATTTACTAAACATTTGTTTTTCAGTCTTCATGTCAATCACCTTTCCCTTTTGAATTCCCAACTCCCTACCCCTCATCAATCTTTTTTGTCTTTAGCTGAAGATAGTGTTTAAGGTCATTTTTGTGAGTTATTCAAATATTCTTGGGTCTCTCTCATATGCACATGTTATGAAACATTGTTTGATTTTCTTCCGTTAATCTGTCTACTGTGAATTTATTTCTTAAAAAAGCCAGAAGAGCCTAGAAGGGTAGAGGAAAATTTCTTCCTCCCCAACACCAGTCACTTAGCCAAAACACTTTTTAAAAACTGAGCAGTAATAGGAAGTAAGGCCATGCATTTTATTTATTTAATGGGGGTTTAGCAATGCATTTCTATGGCAACTGCATTAGCTTTAAAAGCCTTCCTAGATGATCAAGGTCAATTTGTATATAACCAATTGCTAATCCATTTTACTTTCTGGATTTTTTGTCCTCCTTTAAAAAATGAATTTACATATACATATATCTCTTCTTTTCTAGATTTCTTTCTCATTTAGGTCACCACAGAGTATTGAGTAGAGTTCCCTGTGCTATATGGTATGTTCTCAATAGTTATCTATTTTATACATAGTAGTGTATATTTGCGGAGAAGGCAATAGCAAGCCACTCCAGTACTCTTGCCTAGAAAATCCCATGGATGGAGGAGCCTGGTAGGCTGCAGTCCATGGGGTCGCTAGAAGTCGGATGCGACTGAGCGACTTCACTTTCACTTTTCGCTTTCACACAATGGAGAAGGAAATGGCAACCCACTCCAGTGTTCTTGCCTGGAGAATCCCAGGGACAGGGCAGCCTGTTGGGCTCCTGTCTATGGGGTCGCACAGAGTCGGACACGACTGAAGCGACTTAGCAGCAGCAGCAGCAGCAGCAGTGTATATTTGTCAATCTAACTGATTCACTTCATTGTACAGCAGAAACTAACAACATTGTAAGGCAATCATGCTCTAATAAATATAATTATGCATACATTTATTGAACAAGATGTATTAATATTCTGATGATTAAGATTCTCTAGTTTTCTGTCTCCTTTGATGGCAAATCAAACATTATCATATAATATCTGAAATATTACTATAATAAGCTATTTTTATTCAAGTATCCTTTACATACAATAAAGTTTATCCTTTTGAAGCATGGAATCTGGTGAGATTTGACAGATGTGTGTAGTTATATAACCAACATCACAATTGGAATATAGAACATTTTCATTATGCCCAGAATATCCCTCAGGTCCCTTTACAATCCCTTCCCCACAAAGCAGCTCATTGAGCTATTGGCATTGCATCCACTGATCTATGTTCTGTCCCTATGTATTTCCATTTTTTAGAATGTTATAAAATGGAATCATATAGTATGCAGTGTTCCATGTCTAGCTTCTTTCACTTAGCACAATGCTTTTGAGATACATCCATGTTGTTGCATGTGTTGGTAATCTGCATATTTCCATTGCTGAGCATGAATTTGTTATATGAATATACTACAATTTTTGATCTATTCACAAGCTGATGGACATGTAGGTAGTTTCTAGTTTTTGGTGATTATAAATAAAGCAACAGTAAATATTCATGGGCAGGTCTTTGTGTAGGCACATATTTCTTAGAAAATACCTGGGAAATAAAAAGCATGAAAATAAAAAGTATGTTTCACTGTGTAAGAAATTGCCAAACTGTTTTCCAAAGTGGCTAGTTGGACAGGACTGAGCGACTAACACACACAATGAATAATCATGTTAGCTATCTTTATGTGCTTATTTTCCATGCGTATGTCTTCTTTGGTGAAGCATACCTTCAGGTATTTTGCTTTTTATTTTCGAATCAAATTATTGCTGCCCTGTGCCAATGCCTCACTCTCTTGATTAATGTGGTTTCATTGTAATTGTTTCAACTAGGTAGTGTGTGTTTTCCAACTTTGTTCTTCCTTTTTTGAAATCATTTTCCTCTGTTTCCCACTATTGTAATAAAGCAGCTAACTTTATACTGAGTGCCAGACATTCTGCTAAGTATACTGCATGCATTTGTTCATTTAGTCCTCTAAACAACACTATAAAATACATTATAAAATACTATAAAATGATTATCATTTCCATTTTCCAGATGAAGAATTTGAGGCTTAGAGAAATTAGTAAATTGAGTAAGGTCACATTTAATGAGTAATTAGCTAATCCAGGATATGAATGCAAGTCCATAGCTGTTTAGAGGCTGAACATTCACCTATAAAATTGCACAGTTCTCCTGCTGCTGCTGCTCCTGCTGCTGCTAAGTTGCTACAGATGATTGTTTAATTCTCTCACAGTGTTTGAAACAAAGTTTGGTGCCCAGTTGCAACAACTTTGGATTAAGTTAATTGAGGTGTGGTCCCTGCTGTGGCATTTTAGGGTAGGACCAGGCATATTATCAATATTCTCATCCTTTTGTAATCCTTGACTCTCCAAAGCCTAGATTCCAACAGGCATCTCTGAAACAGACTTGAAAATGTAGTAATGAAACTCTAATGCTAATAAAGTCCTGGGCCAGAGGCATTTTTGCCCTCGTAGAGTATGATCTATATTTTCAGTAGCCTCTGATGCCCTTTTCAACATTCTCTTTAGAGCTCATTGGTGGGTAATAAGTCTTGGCCAGTATTGGTCTTTGACACAGGTAGTAAAATACAATCTAAAAAGCACCCAATGGAGTATAAAAGTCAGCATCAGGACAGTGCAGATGATTTCTGATGTAATATCTTTCTCATCTTGGATCACCAAGTACAGGATCCAAGGGACAGGTATTTTGTTCATCAGGCTAAATTATTAGTTGGACAAAATTACATACTAATTCTTGGGCATGAAAACTTACAAATAATTTTTCATAAAGATTTTTTAAAGTGTTTATCCTTGAAATAAATAAAATTACCTATTAACCATTTACAATATCATTTTATGGATGCCTTTGAATATCATTGAGATAAGTTGGCCTAAATGGTAAAGGTCTGGGGAAAAATCATTTAAGGATGCTTGAAGGTACTCAGATTTTAGGTTAAAGAGGATAATACCAAAGTGGGAGCATAGTATCTCTGTTTTAGTATTAGAAGTGGTCTTTTCAGTGGTTGAATAATGTCCCCTCAAAATTCATGTGTACCTGGAACCTCAGGATATGACTTTCTTTGGAAACAGAGTCTTTCCAGATGCAATTAAATTAATATGAATAATACTGGTTAAGATGGGATTTAAATCCAATGACTGGTGTCCTTATAAGAAGAGAAGAGTACACATAAATACACAAGGGAAGAAGGTCATATGAAGACAGAAGCAGAGATTGAAGTAATTTAGCTATAAGCTGAGGAATGCTAAGGATGGCCAAGAACCACCTGATGCGAGGAGCTACCAGAAGCAGGAAGGATTCTTTGCTAAAGAGATCATAACCTTATTTAGAGAGAAACTCTTTGGAGAAAGCATAGTCCTGCCAATACCTTGATTTTTAGGCTTCTACTCTCCAAAACTCTCAGATAATAAATTTCTGTTATTTTAAGATATTCAGTTTGTGGTAATTTACTATGACAGCCTTAGCAATGAATAATATTTTGGAATAAAACTTGCAATTCATTTTTTAGGTTTGAAGAATTAAGGGCAAGGGGAGAAAGATTCTATAACATTGCCAACTAGGCTCATAGAATGAGCTGTCTTCTCAAAATGTGATCATCCTACCGCTGGGAGTATGGTGTAGATAGATAGGTCATTGATAAAGACTGTAGCAAAATAATTCCTAGACTTGACTGGATTTTGGAATGAACAGTTTCATAGAATTCTTCCAGGAGTAACATTCTATGGCATAAATATATTATCTCTAAATTTATCTTTAAAAGTTATAAACCACAACTTTTCAAAAGTATTTGCAAATAGGTAGAATTCCTTGATTGATATTTTTATTAGTCTGAAGTTCTCTGACATAAACTAAGGAGCAATTTTCCTTTCTTGTAAGAAGCACATAGGATTTTTGCAGCTATTACTATCATTGTCTCTTATAAAAAGTGAAAAATGATATCAAGCAATTCTTACAAACAAATTTTTTTGTCCAGAAATTATGTTTTTTTATATTCCTATTATAGAATATATAAAAATTGTCCTTTCTGCCTTAAATGGGAAATGAGTACTTTGTTAGATATTATCACTGTACCAGTTTCTAGCAGATTTCATTATTAACCTCAATTCTTTATCCGTCTCTATATGTACACATTTTGCTAAGTGTCTTTGGAGTTTCTGCTTGAGGAAGCAGAATGAGTTTAGGCTTAGCTGTGTGACTTGTCTATAGGACTTTCAGTTCAGTTCAGTTCAGTCGCTCAGTCGTGTCTGACTCTTTGCGACCCCATGAATCACAGCACGCCAGGCCTCCATGTCCATCACCAACTCCCAGAGTTCACCCAGACTCATGTCCATCAAGTCAGTGATGCCATACAGCCATCTCATCCTCGGTCGTCCCCTTCTCCTCCTGCCCCCAACCCCTCCCAGCATCAGAGTCTTTTCCAATGAGTCAACTCTTCGCATGAGGTGGCCAAAGTACTGGAGTTTCAGCTTTAGCATCATTCCTTCCAAAGAAATCCCAGGGCTGATCTCNGTACTCCTTTTCCTATTTGGAACCAGTCTGTTGTTCCATGTCCAGTTCTAACTGTTGCTTCCTGACCTGCATACAGATTTCTCAAGAGGCAGGTGAGATATAATACTGGTAGAAGCTTGAAATATGCTTGAATGGATGAGTGTGCCCTTTAGTGCCCCTGCCTCTTTGATGGGAAGAACAGATATCACTATTCCAGTAATTCCAGGAGGATGACGGGAGTGTGGGACTCACAAGGTCCTTTCAGCCTGGGACCAAGACTAACTGAGCCCATCCTAGGTCATACAAGTCCCAAACAATCCACAGATATAGGAAGAAAACAAATGATGGTTATTTAATGCCATGGAGTTGTATTATACAGTATTACACTGGAAATAGGTGAATTCATCAAAATATTAATAGAATAAACTAGATGTCATCATAGTTCCATATTTTTTCTACCAAAATATATAGTAAATGGTATCAGATGAACTTTTCCCATCATACTTCACTTGAACTCAAATGCTCCTGCGGGAGTTGGCTGTAGTCCAAAGGCAAACTCTCTCCATCTACCCTACCAACTGTGTTGCACCAACTTGGCGTTCAGAATCTGTGGTAAACACTGCTGTCTGTCTAATAAATATTCATTCTCCCTTCTTTCTTTCAAAGTGAACTCCAACGTTGCTTAGAAGTGAAATTGTCCCATGTTAAAAATACTTCCCTACATTCCTTAAGACACAGTTCTATAAAACAGCCAACTTTGGATCACAAGGATGAGAGTCGCTAGCTGAAGATAGCTGAGCAGAACAATAGAAGAAGATTTAAGGCATCATGAATGTTCTAAATTGCTCTCTTGTCTCATGAGAGACATTTTGATTAAACACTGTTACCAATGTTCTGTCATAGGCAGCTATATACAATTTTAACTAATAGAGAATTTGATTAGATAGGGGTCCAATAGTTATAGAATGTAGAATGTAATTGACTGAGTGAAGGAGGTAGGCTATAAGCTGTCTAGACAGTGCAAGCTGGTGATCCTTGCTATATAGTCAAAAAACCTCTGGTCAAATTGTTGCATGAAGTTAATGAGATATAGACCACGTTACCCAAAGTTATAGCCTTGAAGGATATTGAGAGAAAAAATCAGATCATTGGCATATACTGGTTACATCTTTTCTATTGTAGCAAAACTCTTCAAAAGTGGAATAAATTAGGATAAAGCTAGCCAGTTTGCAAATAGATATGAAGAAAATATAGCTTTGCTAATGGAGATGCTTTCTGCGTGTGCCTTGCAGTATAAATTGACCAAAGTCTTATAATATGAAGACTTGCAACATTAGAAATATTTACTGCTATGTATCAAATATAAACTAATATAAGCACTGCTGCGAGGTAGTGGGCCTTATGGCCTCTAGACTTTCTCATACATCTTCCATTAAATATTTTCTGCTAAGAGGTGAGTTGACAGACAAAGGGGTTGTTTCTGAATGAATCTTATTTTGGATTGCCTCAAGGTAATTACTGGTTTCTAAGTGGTGGCTCAGAGGTTAAAGCGTCTGCCTCCAATGCGAGAGACCTGGGATCGATCCCTGGGTCGGGAAGATCCCCTGGAGAAGGAAATGGCAATCCACTCCAGTATTCTTGCCTGGAGAATCCCATGGATGGAGAAGCCTAATAGGTTACAGTCCACGGGGTCGCAAAGAGTCGGACACAACTGAGCGGCTTCACCTTCACCTTCAAGTCAAGGGTTAGGGAGATAAGCAGAATCCCCAAGTCAGTTGATAAGACATGTTTTGGGCTAATAGAGAGTTCAGAATGTTATGTTGCAGATAGCATGAAATTTACTAAGTTTTCAGTTCAGTCACTCAGACGTGTCTGACTCTCCGCAACCCCATGAATCGCAGCATGCCAGGCCTCCCTGTCCATCACCAACTCCTGAAGTTCACTCAGACTCATGTACATCGAGTCAGTGATGCCATCCAGCCATCTCATCCTCTGTTGTCCCCTTCTCCTCCTGCCCCCAATCCCTCCCAACATCAGGGTTTTTCCAATGAGTCAACTCTTTGCATGAGATGGCCAAAGTATTGGAGTTTCAGCCTCAGCATCAGTTCTTCTAATGAACACCCAGGACTGGTCTCCTTTAGGATGGACTAGTTGGATCTCTTTGCAGTCCAAGGGACTCTAAAGAGTCTTCTCCAACACCACCAATCAAAAGCATCAATTCTTTGGCCCTCAGCCTTCTTCACAGTCCAACTCACACCACACAGAACCAAAGAAAATCCAAACTATGTCAGACATTGTTACTTTCTTACCCAACACTGGAATTTGTATTCATTAACAAAAATTCCCTGATATTGTTGGGGATGGCAATGTCTCAAGTTTAATATAAAAAAGACACCACTTTGGACTCCTTGGAGCTAGGCAAGGCCTTGTGTTCTAGTTTTAGCAACTAAGATGTAATGTCTCAGTGGAGATTGTGAAGTGAAAGTCACTCAGTCCTGTCCGACTCTTTGCAACCCCATGGACTATAGAGTCCATGGAATTCTCCAGGCCAGAATACTGAAGTGGATAGCCTTTCCCTTCTCCAGGGGATCTTCCCAACCCAGGAACTGAACCCAGGTCTCCCACATTGCTGGCAGATTCTTTACCAGCTGAGCCACAAAGGAAACCCAAGAATACTGGAGTGGGTAGCCTATACCTTCTCCAGCGGACCTTCCTGACCCAGGAATTGAACCGGTGTCTCCTCCATTGCAGATAGATTCTTTACCAACTGAGCTATCAGGGAACCCCCCAGTGGAGATTGCAGTACATCTATTATTTTCTGAAGGGATGAAAAAAATGATTTGGTTATCAACTTTCATTCTTACTCCTAGCTTCTTTCCTGGAACACAGATGCAGGTTGCCATGTTGTCACAGTAGGATGAGGGGCATAGCAAAATGAAGGTTGTAGAAAAGACAGTTAGAAGAACATGAATTCCTGGTAATGTGGTAAAACCACTGCATCTGTGCTAATTGCTTACTTCTTAACTATTTGTCATGTCAGAAACAGAAACCTCTGTTTGAGACAGTGTTGTCAGGTTTCTCTTACACAGAGGTAGATATAATCCTGGGGCTTTCCTGGTGGCTCAGATGGTAAAGAACCTGTCTGCAATGCAGGAGATCCAGGTTAGATCACTGGGTCAGGAAGATCTCCTTGAGGAGGAAACGGTAACTTGCTCCAGCACTCTTGCCTGGAGAATCCCATGGACCAAGGAGCCTGGCGGACTACAGTGCATGGGGTCCTAAAGAGTCAGACACAACTGAGGGACTAACACTTTCAGATATACTCCTGATAGAAGAACTTTTTGGATACTTAAATAAACACCTTTTCCAGGCATAATGAAAGTTTAAATACTGTATAGCAATCTTAATTTGCAGGGAATATTTAGACAGTAAAAAATAAAACAAGAAACAATACACAATACCTTTCAACTATATTTCTCTCACAATGTTCTGAAATAACCGCTATTTGCCATTCAGTGAGCTTGATTATGATTTCCTTGAAGAAGGAATGAGTTTGAGTGTGATTTCCCTTCTCATTTTGACAGGTCTTAAGATGCTCATATAACCACTCTCATATTTGTTCAATCCCATCAGGTCTCTGTGTCTTTTAAGTGAAGCTAATGGAAATGGCCTTGAGGCAAAAATTTGGAGCAACTCCAAATTGACAGGTTTTCCCTCATTACCCTGTACATGGGTGTGTCTGCTTTCGGTCCACAGACCAGAGAACTGCTTGTTTTCTAGAGGCATATAAACCACATATGCATGTAAACTAGATAACATTATCAGCACAATAGGATCAGCACAATAGGAAAAAGAACATTCCTACATTTGTGCTTTCTGAAGTCCAGATCTGTAATATGCAACATTTTCCATTTCCAGATCTCTTTCTAATCTATTTAGGCTTTCTCTGGGGACACATGGGTGATAATAATGTAGTGACTGATGTTCTGATATGGTCTAAACTGTTGCTCTGTTGCTGCTGCTGCTGCTAAGTCACTTCAGTCGTGTCCAACTCTGTGCAACCCCATAGATGGCAGCCCACCAGGCTCCCTAGTCCCTGGGATTCTCCAGCTGCTACCTTTATTAAAAAATACTTAAGGGCTTTACAATGGGGTAATCTACAAATCACTGCTTATTGCAAAACTATAAAAATTACCTTCCAATGTCCATGACAAATGATAGAATTAGAACTCTCAGAAAGGAGACTCTCTTTTTTAGGGAATGTGGTTATTGAAACTGGAGAAATTCTTCCAAACTGTCAGTCAGAGATACTTGGCTGACATTATCACTAGGAATTTTTTCTTCTTAATGGGGTATTCTAAAAATCAGGCACCAAGTGAAGAATCAGGTAAAGGCAGATCAAATTTAACAGATGAGGATGGCTGTGGTTGGCTACAGAGACTCTTTAGCAAATAATCGCTCCATGAGTTCACTTGACAGGATAAATGTAGGAGTCAGACATAATGTCACAGCTCCTTATGTTTTTACATTTTCTTCCGATAGTGTTTGGCTCCTGACTGTGTTGTAAGTGAAAGCAGGGCAATACTTATACTTTTCTCTCACCTTAATTCACTACTCTAAAAAAAATGCACTGGATAATCTTCTGTGACACAATTTTTATTCAAATAAACTTGACAGTGTCTATAAAGAAAAAATACTACAGTTAAAAGTATTATGCTGTACAGTGGGATTAGCGTGGAAACTTGGAGATATGGTAAAGATAAGAATCAAGATCCTACACAGATTTACAGATGTTATAGTGTCTGGTAGATTTCAACAGCACAGAGCTCCTTCCTACATCCAGGACACAAGGAGAGCAATTAATATAGATTTGTCTGCAAATCTGTCCCATCTGTTAAACAATGGAAGCTAAAGGTAATATACTCCATTCATTAAGTGAGGTTTATATAAATTATTTGCATAGAACAAAACTTCTCTGGTTCAAAGAGAAAACTTGGAAATTAAGAGAGCAGGAGTCCTTGGACCCCTACCGACTTGGCTACATTTTACCTCTGAAGCAGGTGCAAGGCACTTCAAGAAAGACTAATGTCCCAAGCATCACAGTTTATAAAACTGGCTTAAAGCATCCCATTTTACTGAGGAGGTGCCTAGGACACCCAGAGATCCTAGAGGTTGTCATATTGTGTGAAGTTAGTCAGCCAGAGAAAGAGAAATATCATATGACATCCCTTATGAGCAGAAACTAAACAGAAATGATACACATAAGCTTATTTACAAAACAGAAACAGACTCGCAGACTTTGAGAATGAACTTATATTACCAATGGGGAAGGATGGGAGGAAGGGATAGTTAGGGAGTTTGAGATGGACAGTGCACACTACTATATTTAAAATGGATAACCAACAAAGACTTACTGTATAGCACAGAGAACACTGCTCAGTGCTATGTGGCAGTGTAGATAGGAAAGGAGTTCGCAGAGAACGGTTCGGTTCAGTTCAGTCGCTCAGTTATGTCCGACTCTCCACGACCCCATGAATTGCAGCACGCCAGGCCTCCCTGTCCATCACCAACTCCCGGAGTTCACTCAAACTTCCGTCCATCAAGTTGGTGATGCCATCCAGCCATCTCATCCTCTGTCGTCCCCTTCTCCTCCTGCCCTCAATCCCTCCCAGCATCAGAGTCTTTTTCAATGAGTCAATTCTTCTCATGAGGTGGCCAAAGTATTGGAGTTTCAGCTTTAGCATCAGTCCTTCCAGTGAATACACAGGACTGATTTCCTTTAGAATGGACTGGTTGTATCTCCTTGCAGTCCAAGGGACTCTCAAGAGTCTTCTCCAACACCACATGTATATATATGGCTGAATTGTTTTGCTATGCACCTGAGACTATCAATATTACAACATTGTTAATTGGCTATATCCAATATAAAATAAAAAGTTAAAAAAAGAAACGCTAATGTCCCAAGCATCACAATTTATAAACCAATTTAATTAAAGCATTCAATTTTACTGAGGAAGCTCCTAAGACATCCAGAGGACCAACACTGGCTTTGTGTTTCTAATTTTGTCATGTGCCTACTGCTTCAGGACCAACACTAGAATTTGCCAGGTACTGACTATAACCATCCCTTTCTACCACCCTCTGCTTTGTTTCAGTAGTGGAGACTTAAACTTTGAGAAAGAAAAGAGAGTCAGGTGCTAGAAGTGGCACAATATGGGATGGATAGAGAGCATTTCCTGGGAGTGTGGTTTTAGGGTTTCTGCTCAGAAACGGAATGACTGCATGGTATATGTGTGTGACAGAGAAGCATGGACCTCTGGGTGGCCTGGTCTGAAGTCAGCAGAAAGACCACTATGAGGCCATCCCTGAGTCGGCCAAGAGCATCAGGGCCCACCATGCAGTGCGGGATCCCCAGGTGGAAGAAAGAGCACTAATGATGCCAAGAGCCAAGGATTAAGAACTAGACTCCTCCTCATCCCACCTAAACCCCCTGGGTATTTATGTGAACCAAGAGGTGAGGACCCCTAACATGACAAAGACGGATTTACTGTTATCTTGACTAGTGAGCTCTCAGTGTTGAATTGATTTTAAAATGTTATAATTATTCTGAGACCTGCTTTTAGGGGCTTGAAATTTTATATTTCTGCGTGCAGCTCCTCAGGAGTGGGCCTTTGATCCTGCTTGTATAACTTGTTTCATCCAGTGAGTATTTTCTGAGCTGTCTTGAGGATAACATCAGATTACATCCTAGTTTGTCTCAGGGTTCTCGCTTGGGCTGTTTTATACCTGAAGGGCAGAAGCACTTTGTGTCTAGAAGAGGTTCACACAGGGAAAACTGTGAGAAGATAACTTCGTGTCTTCATGACAGATAATCACGAAGACAAAATTGATTGATACACAGGATTTCTATTAAATGATGGGAGATAAAGGACTGTACTCCATCTTCTCCAAACATTTGGAAACTCCTAGGATTTAATGACACAGACAAGTTCTAGGGACAGGAAGAATGACAACAATGTAAAATGAGAGAAGCAAAAAACATGCAATGGAAGTCCTCTGTTTTCCAAGCAATGAAGCCATTTATCTCCATCCAGCAATATATCTATTGATCTCTTGTTTCCCTCTGAGGAGAAAAGAGAAGCAATAACCTATGACCAGAGGTGAAAGGACCCCAGAGGCATGGAAGATCTCACTTGCTCTGGCAGGTGTACTGGCCTGTGGGTTTCATCAGCAGCCTTGGAAAATTAATTACAGGCAAAAGTAGAGACACCTCTGTACTTAAAAAAAAAATTATAGGGGTAGAGTTGATTTATAGTGTTGTGCTAGCTTCAGTTGTACAAGTAAAGAGAATCAGTTATATATACGTGTGTGTGTGTATATATAAATATTTATATAGTTGTTTTTTAGTTGCTAAGTACTGTCTGAATCTTTTGCAACCCATGGTCTATAGCCTGCCAGGCCCCTCTGTCATCGTGATTTCCCAAGCAAGAATACTGAAATAAGTTGCCATTTCCTTCTTCAGGGGATCTTCACCCAGGGATCGAACACGTGTCTCCTGCATTGCAGGCAGATTCTTTACCACTGAGCCACCAGGGAAACCACATTTATCCTTCTCTCTACTCCCTTACTCTTTGGTAACAATAAGTTTATTTTCTACCTCTGTAACCCTATTTCTGTTTTGTAAATAAGTTCATTTGTATCCCCTCCCCCACTTTTTAAGATTCTAGACATAAGTGATATTATATGATATTTCTCTTTCACTGTCTGACTTACTTCACTCCATATGATGATTTCTAAGTCCATTCACGTTGCTGCAAATGACATTTTTCAAAGCCACAGGTTGTTATTGCCTGGACAAAGCTAGATATGAAGACCCCTCCTTCTAGCAGGAGCTTTCACTAGCCCCATTTGCGTAGAGAGGCTAATGCTATTTAAAATTTTGTTAACACATCTTTTCCCTTATTTTACTACTTTCTTTTCTTTTTTTTTTTTTTTTGGGTGAGGGAGGAATGGTAAAAGCATCCTGAAGTATTACAAATATATGAGAAATATAGAGATCAATAAAATGAACTTGGTTTTGCCCCCAGCTTTATTAAATCTTAGCATTTTTGTCCCACTTGCTTAGTTTGTTCAAATAATATTTAATAGAAGCAGTTGCCCTCATAGTCCCCTCCCCATTCCCATTTTTTTCCCCTCTTCTTTCCTACAGCCCCATGTTTGCCTGATTTGTTGGTCGGTCAAATTAATGAAGCTTTTATACTTTTATCTACTTATGTATACACTCCCAAATGGTACACATATTTTTATTTTTTTAAATAATAAAATATTATACATACCACTCTGTAATTTAAGGTTTTGTTTAATATTGTGCTTTTGATAGCTGTGTTTATTGTCAATTACATATAATTGATTATATTTGATTGGAGTTGGTATGTGCTGTGCGTGGGTGCTTAGTCGCTCAGTCATGTCCGATTCTTTGCAGAGTCTGGCCAGTCTGTCTGACCCCAAGGACTGTAGCCCCCCAGGCTCTTCTGTCCATGGGGATTCTCCAGGCAAGAATACTGCAGTGGGTTGCCATGCCCTCTTCCAGAGGATTTTTCCAACCCAGGAATCGAGCCCAGGTGTCCTGCATTGCAGGTGGATTCTTTACTGTCTGAGCCACCACGGAACTGGAGTGGGTAGCCTATCCCTTCTTCAGGGGAACTTCCCAATCCAGGAATCAAACTGGGGTCTCCTGCATTGTAGACAAGTATTTTACCAGCTGAGCTACAAGGGTACAAAGATATAATAGGTTTGTGCAGCCAGCAATCTTGCTAATTGCTATTAATGTCAATATATCTAAATGTTCTCTTGGACTTGTTATAGCAATGATCATAAATTTGAAAAGATTGCAAATTTTGCTCTTTTAAAATTCTTATGTCTTCCTTTTTCTTTCTATTGACTAAGAGCATTTTCTTTCTATTGACTCAGAGCATTTTCTTTCTATTGACTCAGCATCACATTGCTGGTGTGATACTGATTCTCAGTGGGAAAAGAGGGCACATTAAATTATTTCCTAAATTTAATATTTCCTAATTTAATATTCCATTTCACTATTATGTGTCTATCTCCTAAAGGATGTTGATGTCCTGTGTCAGCTAAAGAATTTCTTTTCCATTCTTAGTTGCTTAGAGTTTTATGCATTCTATCAAATACTTTTACCTATTGAGAGGATTATATGATCTTCTCCTTTACTCTTTTAATGTGGTGCTAGTAGATTTTTCTAATGAAAACATAAATTTTAATTTTACTATGTTTACTTATATTTAATAGTGTTTTACTGTTAGGATTTCAATCTTTGATTTTATTCAAATATAGCATTAAAAATACATAGTTCTTTAAAATAAGTTTTACAAATTTTTTAAGCCATCTATGAAGAAAATACAAAATGTTTTTGAATGACATAAAATAATACCTGAATAGATATCATGAAAGCTAACGTTATAAGTGGTGAGTATATTTACATGGGGCTTCCCTAGTAGTTCTGCTGGTAAAGAATCTGCCTGCAATGCAGGAGACTCTGGTTTGATTCCTAGAGAAGGGATAGCTTACCTACTCTAGTATTCTG
>SJYT01047791.1:196704-227684 GCA_006410635.1 Cephalophus harveyi
AAAAAAAAAAAAAAAAGTATGTTTAAAAAGAAGTTAATACTTTACATTGATTTTCCCAAATTTCTCTTTCAAGGTGTTTTATCAATTTACATGAGCAATGTAGAAGAGAAATTCTTCTCTATGACTTTGTTATAGGATATCATCAAACTTTTGCAATGTTTACTGATCAGATGAAAAATATCCAGAGTATTTTGCAAAGATAGTTATCTCTGTCTGGAGCTGTTTTCCACACACCAAGACTTGCTTAATTAATTCATTATCCTTCCAGTCTCAGAGATTCTTTAAATCTCTAAATCAGATGATCCCCCATTAACTAGCATAGGGCATAATGTATTTTCTTTATTATGTGTCACAAATGTTTATATTTATGTTCAGTTCAGTTCAGTCACTCAGTCATGTCCAACTTTTTCCCACTCCATGGACTGCAGCACATCAGGCTTCCCCATCCGTGACCAACTCCTAGAGCTTACTCAAACTCATGTCCATTGAGTCAGTGATGCCATACAACCATCTCATCCTCTGTCGTCCCCTTCTCCTCCTGCCTTCAATCTTTTCCAGCATCAGGGTCCTTTCTAGTGAGTCAGTTCTTTGCATCAGATGGCCAAAGGATTGGAGTTTCAGCTTCAGCATCAGTGATTCCAATGAATTTTCAGGACTGATGCTGAAGCATCAGTCCTTTAGGATAGACTGGTTGGATCTCCTTGCAGTCTAAGGGACTCTCAAGAGTCTTCTCCAACGCCACAGTTCAAAAGCATCAATTCTTCAGCACTCAGCTTTCTTTATAGTCCAATTCTCATATCCATACATGAGTTCTGGAAAAACCATAGCTTTGATTAGATGGACCTTTGTTGGCAAAATAATGTCTCTGCCTTTGAATATGCTGTCTAGGTTGATCATAGCTTTTCTGCCGAGAAATAAGCATCTTTTAATTTAATGGTTGCAGTCACCATCTGAAGTGATTTTGGAGCCCCCCCCAAAATAAAGTCTCTCACTGTCTCCATTTTTTCCCTATCTATTTGCCACGAAGTGATGGGACCAGATGCCAATATCTTAGTTTTCTGAATGTTGAACTTTAAGTCAGCTTTTTCAGTCTCCTCTTTCACCTTCATTAAGAGGCTGTTTAGTTCCTCTTCATTTTCTGCCATAAGGGTGGTATCATCTTCATATCTGAGGTTATTGATATTTCTCCCGGCAATCTTGATTCCAGCTTGTGCTTCATTCAACCCAGCATTTTGCATGACGTACTCTGCATTATATTTATGTATTTGGGCCTTATTTAAAAACATCTGTTGTTTTCTCCACCAACTAGATTGTGTGTTCCCTTAAGATAGGGGCTGTGTTTGTTTTATTTAAATCTGTACTTCTCACAGATCCATGTAAACTAATAAATAGATGTACCATGAATGAGAAAATAAGAGAATAAGTTACATTACTAACCTTCAAATTGGATCTGCCAGTTATCAGAGCTCATGTTCTTTTTATTATAGTATTCTGCCAAGATTTAAGCCTCGGGAATTGACATTCTATACAATAAAACCCTGGAAATATCTGCCTGAAGTTTTCAATTGCAGTTAATTTTTTTCCTTTAATTTCCATAAAATCATATGTTAAATATCTTGGCCTGATTCTTCTATCCCGTAGTGAATCTCACTCTTCTTCTCTTTGTGACAAAATCATCTATCTTTAGTGAATTGAATTTTCAACAGTGGTTCTGCTTTGGGGACAATGCACCATTTGAAGACAGCCTGGGGGATTGTGCTCCATAGCTTCCTGGAAAGAATCCAGGTACTACACTCTGTCTAAGAGGGCAGGCTTCTAAGGTGGAATTTCATATTTCCTGTACTGAGTTAGGCTAGACTAGAATGTGTACCCTTTTCAAAATCTAGGAGAACGATGACTCAGTCTTAACTGAAATTATTTTCATTTGTTTAACTTAATCATCAAAAAAATAATGCAAGAGAATACACATGAAATCTATGTGGTGGTCTGTTATCCATCCCCTGATTTCTAAAGGAGGTTCTGCTAAGGTTAAGGTCCTCAGCTTTGTACAGAGTTAGAAATTTCCCTGGTCAGAATCAGAGTTCCCTGTTTTTCATTCAAACCATACCAGGCCATGAGAAGTGGTAGTTTTAGATAAAGGAGACCATCTAGTATCTTTTAAATCATGATATATTAACAGCCATTGCCTCTATCTACACATAGGATCGATTCAGGAGCAGCCCTTAGTAAGTCTATGTTCTAAATCATCCAGGTTACACAAAGTGACTTGCATACAGATGATGCTAAATAAGCTTGTTGAATGCATGACCAAGTGCTGTATCACACAACCCTGGGCCTCTTGCTCTTATAAATAGACACGTGCCTCCAGAAAGAGTTTCAGGAGTAGCTTGTTACACATCCATCATGCACCAGAGTCTTACGTCTTCAGTCCAGCATGAGATTTATTAACTTCTGTCCTGCCCTGGTGCCTGGGTGTGTCGAGTGCAGTGCTTAGACTCACTCTTTCTTTAAACAGAGTGCAGTTGGCTTTAAACCTCTGCAGCTCTAAGTCCTTAAGTTACTCTTTCTGAAAAGATCTAGCCAGTATGAAAGGTAACTAAACAAGAGAAGAAAGTGAAGGAGAAGGAAAGCTTTGTGATATGTGCTTTCCATTCTCATCTTGCGATGGCTCTTTCAAGAGTTATCTGAAAAGATTGTTGAGCCTGATATGCATCATTTTGACATGCTATCCAGTCAGAAATGCTACTAAATCCTATTAGGTGGTTGTAATTAGTGAAAATATTATGTACCTAGAGAAGTTTTATTGTGATTTCTAGAGAAAATTTTCTGTGGCTTTGATGGTGATTTCTATTATTTCATCTGTTTTAAATTATTTAAAAACACATGGTGTAAAAACTCCAGAACAGAAATTTCACAGGGAAGCGTCTGAGATTTTCATATTAATTTTAGAGGAGAGATAGGCTTGATTTTAGATTTTGGTCATGATTATAAAATTGATCTAGCTTGAGAGTGATCACTAATTGGAAAAAAAACTCTGACTTCCTCCTGGATTCTTAGTGTTAAATTCTGAGTGTAAGATTTCGGGTAGTATAAGAAACACTGTGCCAACGGAAAGGCAAGGAAATGTCTTGAAAAACACCAAGTTTAAATGCCTTGTGATTTTTCCACCTTGTTAAAAGCAATTTTCATGTTTCTCAACTAGAAATCATTATTCAAATACTGTCAAAGTCCCTGAGTGCTTGCAATAGATGTTCTTTTATAGAAGGATACCAGGCAACTAGGGGGCCCTAGAAATTGTGCACAAACAGGTGTACATACACAGGCACAGATTTCATTAGATTCTGAAATGTTCCCTGTCTCATAAAGTTTCTATATATAGTCTTAAAAGACAAAGCTAGATTTTCAAGGGCAGCAGTCACAGTCCTACCAAGTCCTCGATTTATCCCTTCAACACATATTTACTGAACATCTATTATGTGCTGATGATGGAGATATAGTAGTAAATCAGCAATATATGATTTCTACATTAATAAAGGAAATAGACTGATAATAACAGATTGCATATTGATTTATGCAATTACTGTATATATCACTCATGCACACACACACACACGCACGCACACACACACACACTCATTTTACCAGGCAACTAGTACCTAAAGTAAACCTCTTTTTCCCTTTATTATTCATCTTATAAGTTCTAAATCTTTTCTCTTCATATATCTTGGACCTCATTTCCGAAATTTGTTTTGATTTTCCTGATCGTAAACTATTAATGTCTTGATTCCAGTAGTGGGATTCACAAACCCTTTGGATCTGATTCTGAATGCCATCTGATTCTGAATATTCTGGACATCTGGCGGTTTTAACTAGGATTTTATCTTACTCACTCTTGAGATAATGATCCAGTTCAATAAGTTTTGAATTAAAGGTTTTGCTCTTGGGTTTGTCCTGACCCTGTTTTTGTACTAGAGTTGTTCTGGTCAGTTCATTTGAGAAGTGGGCGTAGATCTTGATTAGACCTCCCCTCCTCTTCTGCATTGCTTTTCTCAGTGCTACTCATTTTTTAAGGGCTCAGATCAGGATTCTTTTCATCTACAAAGTTTTCATGGCTCCCTTATCTTCATTGATTAACCGTTGTGTTTCTTAACTTGTTTTCTTAGGCTCTCATAGGAAAAATTTTTGCTCTTTTTTCACAAAGTTAAATACTAAGAAATAAGGTTTTGTTCAGTAGGGGAAAGGTTTGGCATACACATTTTAATATCAAAGGTTTTTATCTCTCCCAAGAAGCAATTTTTACATCTTTCTAGACCACATCCCCCTGTTGAGAATGTGTAATCTACTCCAGTGTCTCAGAATTATCCAGGGGGCTTGTTAGAATTCAGAGTGCTGGAGCACACCCAGCCACTTAGCCAATATATGTTTATATTAAAAAATCTAGATTTGTGTTTGAATATAATATTTAAAAGGTAAAAAGAGTAGAAAAATCTGAAAAACATGTTTCTGTGAATAGTTTCTAACTTATTACTTACATAGTATTTGTCTAGATACAGGTTTCCTCCCTGAGTTCTCCTAACTGTAGATTGAAACTTATTTTCTTTTCAAATAACTAGCACTTACTTTTCAAATAACTTTATTAAAATACTATCAACAGATAATATCATGTAGAATAAAATATTATAAAACTAAATTCAACATTTTTGGTACAGAAAGAAATAGGTATGTATTTTTTAAACAATTACTAGGTGAGTTTTATTTATGTGATGTTTTATTAGTGTACATTTGTTCTCCCAAAAACCTCAAATAAAGTGACTTGTATTTTATGGGTCAACTGTTATGAGCATTATTTTAGGACTTGCTTAAATATGATTTGGTTACAGTTTTAGTTTTTAAAAGCTTTGAAAACATAACACTTAAATAGGCAGTTTGGTTTGAAATAAATAAAATAGTGTATTAAATTTAATATGGGTAAACTGGAAATGATAGTTAAGATAAATGCAGCTCAGAAAAGAGACAGAAATAAATTTAAATAAGCTTTTATGCTAAGTAAACAGGGGAACTAAAGAAAAAGAACAGCTAAGGAACATTGAAAATATTGAGTATAGAAGCTAGAGTAAGACAAATGTAAGTATTAGAATGGAGAACAGAATAAAGGTGTAATTTGATCTGACAATAAAGAAATGATGCAACAACACAAATTGGGTGCAGAAGGGCAGAAGAAATGGGCTGGAGCCATTGCAAGCATAAAGGCAAATAAAACAAGAAAATACAATATGCAGAGATATAGAGGGCTTATGTGTTGGTTTCATCTTTGATGTCTTCATTGTGTGTGTGTGTGTGTGTGTGTGTGTGTGATGAAGAAGGTAGTTTTGCTCTATCACTGATAGCTCAAGTAAGGTAAGGAATAGAATTGATCCTTTTGTTTCATTTTTTTTTTTTTTAAGTGTAGAGATCATAGTAACCTTGACAAGACTGTGTTGGTCAAGTTGTAGGTTATAAGCCTTGTGGCAACTCCCTCTCTAAGTTCCTTATTTCTCAGTTCGCTGGCTCTCAGTGGGTCTCTTCTGGATTGGTAGCATCTGTGTCACCAGGAAATTTGTTACCAATACACATTTCTGGGGCCTAGCTCAGACTTGTTGAGTCAGACACCTTGGCAATGAGTGTGAGCCATGCCTGAATTAACATTCTCCAGGTGGCTCTGATGCACACTGATGTTGGTGATAGAGATCAGCAAATTCTCTTAGAAAAGCTGGCCTATCAGTATACTTCATGCTTATCATTCTGATTTTCAGCTTCTTCTTAGAGAAATGATGTATTTTACATTGAGTTTTGATGTGATTTGTAGCAAAATTGCTTTTAGCGTGGTACATGGATGTGTGTGTGTGTTAGAAAAAGAATTTATTGTATAGAAGTACATACTTATATATTTCAATATTATATATCCTATTGTATTAGCTATTTTTAATTATTTTAAAAATAATTTTCTACATAATCTAATCACATGGCCCAAAGCCTTGTCTAACTCAATGAAACTACGAGCTATGCTGTGTAGGGCCACCCAAAACAGATGGATAATGGTGGAGAGTTCTGACAAAATGTGGTCCACTGGAGAAGAGAATGGCAAACCACTTCGGTATTCTTGCCTTGAGAACCCCATGAACACTATGAAAAGGCAAAAAGATAGGACACTGAAAGATGAACTCCCCAGGTCAGTAGGTGCCCAATATGCTACTGGATGATCAGTGAAGAAATAAACTCCAGAAAGAATGAGGAGACGGAGCCAAAGCAAAAACAACACCCAGTTGTAGATGTGACTGGTGATGCAAGAAAGGTCTAATGCTGTAAAGAGCTATACTGCATAGGAACCTGGAATGTTAGGTCCACGAATCAAGGAAAATTGGAAGTGGTCAAACAGGAGATGGCAAGAATGAACATCAACGTTTTAGGAATCAGTGAACTAAAATGGACTGGAATGGGTGAATTTAACTCAGATGATCATCATATCTACTACTGTGGGCAAGACCCCTTCAGTTCAGTTCAGTTCAGTGCAGTTCAATCACTCAGTCGTGTCCGACTCTTCGTGAACCCCATGAATTGCAGCATGCCAGGCCTCTCTGTCCATCACCAACTCCTGGAGTTCACCCAAACTCATGTCCATCAAGTTGGTAATGCCATCCAGCCATCTCATCCTTTGTCTTCCCCTTCTCTACCTGCCCCCAATCCCTCCCAGCATCAGAGTCTTTTCCAATGAGTCAACTCTTCTCATGAAGTGGCCAAAGTACTGGATTTTCAGCTTTAGTATCAGTCCTTCCAATGAACACCCAGGACTGATCTCCTTTAGAATGGACTGGTTGGATCTGCTTGCAATCCAAGGGACTCTCAAGAGTCTTCTCCAACACCACAGTTCAAAAGCATCAATTTTTCGGTGCTCAGCTTTCTTCCCAGTCCAACTCTCACATCCATACATGACCACAGGAAAAACCATAGCCTTGATGAGATGGGCCTTTGTTGACCAAGTAATGTCTCTGCTTTTGAATATGCTATCTAGGTTGGTCATAACTTTCCTTCCAAGGAGTAAGCGTCTTTTAATTTCATGGCTGCAGTCAATGTCTGCAGTGATTTTGGAGCCCCCCAAAATAAAGTCTGACACTGTTTCCACTGTTTATCCATCTATTTCCCCTTAGAAGCAATGGATTAGCCATAAAAGTTAACAAAAGAGTCTGAAATGTAGTACTTGGATGCAATCTCAAAAATGACAGAATGATCTCTCTTCGTTTCCAAGACAAACCATTCGGTATCACAGTAATCCAAGTGTATGCTCCAACCACTAATGCTGAAGAAGCTGAAATTGAATGGCTCTATGAATACCTACAAGACCTTTTAGAACTAACACACAAAAAGATATTATTTTAATTTTGGGGACTGGAATGCAAAAGTAAGAATTCAAGAAACACCTGGAGTAACAGGTAAATTTGGCCTTTGGGTACAGAATGAAGCATGGCAAAGGCTCATAGAATTTTGCCAAGAGAATGCACTGGTCATAGCAAACACCCTCTTCCAACAACACAAGAGAAGACTCTACACATGGACATCACCAGATGGTCAACACCGAAATCAGATTGATTATATTCTTTGCAGCCAAAGATGGAGAAACTCTATACAGTCAGCAAAAACAAGACTGGGAGCTGATTGTGGCTCAGATCATGAACTCCTTATTATCAAATTCAGACTCAAATTGAAGGAAGTAGGGAAAACCACTAGACCATTCAGGTATGACTTAAATCAAATCCATTATGATTATACAGTGGAAGTAAGAAATGGATTTAAAGGACTAGATCTGATAGATAGAGTGCCTGATGAACTATGGACAGAGGTTTGTGACATTGTACAGGAGTCAAGGATCAAGACCTTCTCCAAGGAAAAGAAATGCAAAAAAGCAAAATGGCTGTCAGGGGAGGCCTTACAAAGAGCTGTGAAAAGAAGAAGAGAAGCAAAAAGCAAAGGAGAAAAGGAAAGATATACCCATTTGAATGCAGAGTTCCAAAGAATAGCAAGAAGAGATAAGAAAGCCTTCCTCAGTGATCAATGCAAAGAAATAGAGGAAAAGAACAGAATGGGAAAGACTAGAGATCTCTTCAAGAAAATTAGAGATACCAAGGGAACACTTCATGCAAAGATGGGCTCGATAAAAGACAGAAATGGTATGGATCTAACAGAAGCAGAAGATATTAAGAAGAGGTGGCAAGAATACACAGAAGAACTGTACAAAAAAGATCTTCACGACCCAGATAATCACGATGGTGTGATCACTCACCTAGAGCCAGACATCCTGGAATGTGAAGTCAAGTGGGCCTTAGGAAGCATCACTATAGACAAAGCTAGTGGAGGTGATAGTATTTCAGGTGAGCTATTTCAAATTCTAAAAGATGATGCTAAGAAAATGTTCCACTCAATATGCCAGCAAATATGGAAAACTCAGCAGTGGCCACAGGACTGGAAAAGGTCCATTTTCATTCCAATCCCAAAGAAAGGCAATGCCAAAGAATGCTCAAAATCATGACCAAGATAACCATGATGGTGTGATCACTCACCTAGAGCCAGACATCCTGGAATGTGAAGTCAAGTGGGCCTTAGAAAGCATCACTACGAACAAAGCTAGTGGAGGTGATGGAATTCCAGTAGAGCTATTTCAAATCCTGAAAGATGATGCTGTGAAAGTGCTGCACTCAATATGCCAGAAAATTTGGAAAACTCAGCCGTGGCCACAGGAAAAGGTCAGTTTTCATTCCAATCCCAAAGAAAGACAATGCCAAAGAATGCTCAAACTACCACACAGTTGCACTCATCTCACATGCTAGTAAAGTAATGCTCAAAATTCTCCAAGCCAGACTTCAGCAATACGTGAACTGTGAACGTCCAGATGTTCAAGCTGGTTTTAGAAAAGGCAGAGGAAACAGATCAAATTGCCAACATCCACTGGATCATGGAAAAAGCAAGAGAGTTCCAGAAAAACATCTGTTTCTGCTTTATTGACTATGCTGTGTGGATCACAATAAACTGTGGAAAACTCTGAAAGAGATGTGAATACCAGACCACCTGACCTGCCTCTTGAGAAACCTGTATGCAGGTCAGGAAACAACAGTTAGAACTGGACATTAAACAACAGACTGGTTCCAAATAGGAAAAGGAGTATGTCAAGTCTGTATATTGTCACCCTACTTATTTAACTCATATGCAGAGTACATCATGAGAAATGCTGGACTGGAAGAAGCACAAGCTGAAATCAAGATTGCCAGGAGAAATATCAATAACCTCAGATATGCAGATGACACCACCCTTATGGCAGAAATTGAAGAGGAACTAAAAAGCCTCTTGATGAGAGTGAAAGAGGAGAGTGAAAAAGTTGGCTTCAAGCTCAACATTTAGAAAATGATCATGGCATCTGGTCCTATCACTTCATGGGAAATAGGTGGGGAAACAGTGGAAACAGTGTCAGACTGTATTTTGGGGGGCTCCAAAATCACTGCAAATGGTGACTGCAGCCATGAAATTAAAAGACACTTACTCCTTGGAAGAAAAGTTATGACCAACCTAGATAGCATATTGAAAAGCAGAGACATTACTTTACCAACAAAGGTCCATCTAATCAAGGCTATGGTTTTTCCAGTGGTCATGTATGGATGTGAGAGTTGGACTGTGAAGAAAGCTGAGCACTGAAGAATTGATGCTTTTGAACTGTGGTATTGGAGAAGACTCTTGAGAGTCCCTTGGACTGCAAGAAGATCCAACCAGCCCATTCTAAGGGAGATTAGCCCTGAGTGTTCTTTGGAAGGAATGATGCTAAAGCTGAAACTCTTATACTTTGGCCACCTCATGCGAAGAGTTGACTCATTGGAAAAGACTCTGATGCTGGGAGGGATTGGGGACAGGAGGAAAAGGGGACGACAGAGGATGAGATGGCTGGATGGCATCACTGACTCGATGGACGTGAGTCTGAGTGAACTCCGGGAGTTGGTGATGGACATGGAGGCCTGGCGTGCTGCGATTCATGGGGTCACAAAGAGTCGGACATGACTGAGTGCCTGAACTGAACTGAAAACGCAGGTGGTCGGTGTTCAGTCGCTGAGCCGTGTCCTACTCTTTACGACCCCGTGGACTGCAGCACACCAACCTTCTCTGTCCTCCACTATCTCCCGGAGTTTGCTCAAACTCATGTCCATTGAGTCCATGATGCCTTCCAACAATTTCATGTCACCCCTTTCTCCTCTTGCCCTCAATCTTTCCCAGCATCAGGGTCTTTTCCAATGTGTCGCCTCTTCCCATGAGGTGGCCAAAGTATTGGAGCTTCAGCCTCAGTCCTTCCAAGGAATACTCAGGGTTGATTTCATTTAGGATTGACTGGCTTGATCTCCCTATTGCCCAAGGGACTCTCAAGAATCTTCTTTAGCACCACAGTTCAAAGCATCATTTCTTTAGTGCTCAGCCTTCTTTATGGTCCAACGCTCACATTCATATATGACTACTGGAAAGACCATAGCTTTGATTATATGAGCCTTTGACCATTTGACTAAAATTTAAGTTCTTATGTGGTGGAGGCAAAGCCTGGTGCTTTAACGTTCATAAGCTCACTTAAATTTCCCCATTGTCCATTTTTCCCCCAAAGCCTAACCCCACTAATGTATTTTTCGTCTGTTTTCTCAAAAATGCAGTCAGAATATGAATGCTGCTTTTTGCTTCTATGTTTCTTAGAGCTCTTACTAAGAGCACTGTACAAAGGGAAGAAAAATATCTCATAAACATTGGTTGTTAGTTGATTAGAAATATCCAGCTTCTGGGGGAGACAAGCCATACCATATTCTTCTGTTTCCAACAACTGACATGGTATTGACACAGAGCTGACATTCATTCAGTGCCAGAGTAATGCACAAATGAGTGAATGAATGAAGATTCCCTCCATAAACCACAAGGATATACAATCCAACCCCAACATCTACAACTGAGTGAATGGCTCAGAACCCACGTGTGATTCTTCTAATATTAACAGAATTAGAAATAGGAACTTTCCTGGCAGTCCAGTGATTGAGACTTCATTTTCCAGTGCAGGAGGTGCAGGTTCAATCCCTGGTCAGGGAGCTAAGCTCCAATATTTCATGGCCAAAAAACCAAAGCATAAAACTGAAGCAATACTGAACCAAATTCAATAAAGGCTTTAAAAATGGGCCACATAAAAATAAATACAAAGTAGAAATACTATTCTATAATGGGAATACAGAGGTCTTTGGCATTTTGTCATAACCACTTTCATACCAGAAGTATTATGAAACCACCTTTCTGACCCAGGGACATCTGACATGACTTAAAATACAAATCACTGTGCTTGTGGAAAGGTCAACAACCAAGACTCTGGAGCCAGAATGTTCCAGAGCCAAGCAGGCAAACTTGAGATAATAACTTTCCTTTTCTGAGCTTCTTTCCTTGTGGGTAATGACACCACTAATGACACAGAACTGTCATGAGATGTGAACAGGGCAGGGCCTGTTAAGCCCGGGGTGATTCTAAACCCCATATTCCATTAAAGACAGAATACTGGTGTTACTGTTACCTAAGACGGGTGTGAAACACACATCCTCCCCACACACGATCCCACTCTATCCTCCAACCTCACAGCTGGGGTGAAGCTGGGGGAAGGTGAGGGTCTGGGTGGGACAAGGTTCAAAGATGCCTGTGGCACAGAGGACTTCATAACACAAATGGGAGACACAGATGGAACTCTCTATTCTAATATAGCTTTGTTCATATGGCTGGAAAAAAAGCATCTTTCTTTTAGTCTTCAGAGTCAATATAGCACAGTGGTTAAGAGCGTGAACTCTGAAACTCTGCCTGTTACTGGTCATGTAAAAACCCCATAGTGGAGGGCCTGAACATCAGACATAATTAAAAGTTGTGAGATTGAAGGAAAACAGACTGGCTCCAAATTGGGAAAGGAGTACGTCAAGGCTGTATATTGTCACCCTGCTTATTTAACTTACATGCAGAGTACATCATGTGAAATGCTGGGCTGGATGAAGCACAAGCTGGAATCAAGATTGCCGGGAGAAATATCAATAACCTCAGATATGCAGATGACACCACCCTTATGGCAGAAAGTGAAGAAGAACTAAAAAGCCTCTTGATGAAAGTGAAAGAGGAGAGTGAAAAAGCCGGCTTAAAACTCAACATTCAAAAAATGAGGATCATGGCATCTGGTCCCATCACTTCATGGGAAATAGATGGGGAAACAATGGAAAAAGTGAGAGATTTTATTTTCTTGGGTTCCAAAATCACTGCAGATGGTGATTGCAGCCATGAAATTAAAAGATGCCTACTCTTTGGAAGAAAAGCTATGACCAACCTAGACAACATATTGAAAATCAGAGACATTACTTTGCTGATAAAGGTCTGTCTAGTGAAAGCTATGGTTTTTCCAATAGTCATGTATGGATGTGAGAGTTGGACTATAAAGAAAGTTGAGTGCCGAAGTATTGATGCTTTTGAACTGTGGTGTTGAAGAAGATTCTTGAGAGTCCCTTGGACTGCAAGGAGATCCAACCAGTCCATCCTAAAGGAAATCAGTCCTGAATATTCATTGGAAGGAATGCTGCTGAAGCTGAAGCTCAAATCATTTGGCCACCTGATGTGAGTAGCTGACTCATTGGCAAAGACCCTGATGCTGCAAAATATTGAAGGCAGGAGAAGGGGATGACAGAGGATGAGATGGTTGGATGGCATCACTGACTCTACGGACATGGGTTTGGGTGGACTCCAGGAGTTGGTGATGGACAGGGAGGCCTCGTGTGCTGCGGTCCATGGGGCCGGAAAGAGTCAGACATGACTAAGCGACTGAACTGAACTGAAGAACATATTGTTTTCGACTGTCTTTTCAACTTTTATGTTTTTATATGCAACTATTAAAATTTCTTTGTAAGTCAAAAAATAAAATAAACAAAATAAAATTCCATTTATGGCAAATTAAAAGCAAAGTGGAAGACCTGCTGGCTTTAGGGTGAAATTCCCTGGCCTAGCAGGGAAACCAGCAAAGGCCTGCCAGTAAATAGAGGCTCAGTGTTCTGAAAAATTAACAACAACAACCTAGGAGAATGACTGATATAGTTTCACTACACACTCATAGACTGATTCATCTATTCTGACAGTATCCACCCACCATGACAGGGCTACAAGCCATTTGGCCCCAGTAACAAATGATAAGATACTTCTTGAAGAAAAGCTCACTTTACTATTTCAGCAAAACTTATCTGGATACTTCTACATGGTCAAACAATGATTATAACAATCCAGTCAGATTCTACTAATGTTTACCCTGAGGACCCTCCTCATTCCTTTATCCCTATCCTCCTTGTTGATCCAGAGGGTCTGTGTGTGGCACTCACACTGTGAACTGTCTCAGAATCCATAATTCCAATGCAAGGGGGTGTGGGTTTGATCCCCGGTCAGGGAACTAAGATCCCACATGTCTCACGGCATGACCAAAAACCAAAACTACAATGGCAATAACAACAGCCATGATGCTTTTGTGTGACTTAAGACAATTTAAACTCTCTGAACTTCAGTGTTCTCATTTACTGAGGGACGTATCAGTTCCCTTCTGGAGTTGACACTGATAGAAATAAAAACCAAGAGCAACCCTGGGCTGCAAAAAATGATGGATATTACTTTGCTCTTGTTACTTTTACATATCAACCCCAACAGGTTCACAAACAAGTGCCGGTGTTCATAAAAGCAGGCCACTTAAAGGAACACAAAGCTGCAACACCAGGAGCCTCATTGGAAATGCCTCTGTGAAAAATGAGGCTGTGCGCCTGCTAGAGCACTGAGACGCGCTTCCCCAGCCTGGCATCTCCCTCCGTCGTTTCTGTTCACACTGGCTGCTGGACCTGTTATTTCCACCTAATGAGTCAGCCCAGATGGGGTTTCTAATTTACAGGAGTGGCCATGTGTCAGGGTTGTCGGTGCCAGCCTTTATGTCACCCAGAAAAGCACCCTTTGCAGGTAAAATGAAGGCTCCTTCTCAAGAGCCAGTGTAGGATGGGATGCCATCAAAGATGCCTGACACCTAGGGCAGTAGGTTCTCCTCCTTTTTGACTGGAGGCCGTGTTTGATTTTCTTCACATTTGTGGTGCTTGATTAAATGACATTGGGTGGAAGCAGGCTTGCAAGCTTCTCCTGCAGCTTGAAATGACAGGGGTAATTTAAAACCTCAGACCGGAAAATCTGCTGTGCAGTATCACACTGGGGTGAGGGTCTCTGCAGAGAGATGGGTGAGACCTGACCCAGCTACGAGTTCCAAGCTGTCTGTGGATAGGGGCAGGGTTGGAAAGCAAACACAACTCACAGGTCTTTTGTGTAGAGAGGTCAGAGGCAAGGGATGGAACCCCGGAGCTTGTACCTCACAGGGCCAGGTGTTAAACACTGGCTCATCTCTTATGAGTGACCTTCAGCAATTCATCTGACCTCTCTGAGCACTGGTTTCCTCATCTTAAAAATTAATGGTTGTGAAGAACAAATGGGGCCCTGTAGGGAGAGCGCATGGCACAGTGCCTAAGGCATGGGAAGCACCAACTCCTTTTAAAATTATAATTGTAATTATTAAAAGAATCGTGACTTATCTAGATGCTGCCATTGAGAAGCAGATGCATCAAAAGGGAAGACGATCCCCAAGACCACCAAGCTGGTTTGCAGAAACCATGACAACACCAAGATAGAACAAGAGACTGCTCCTCTGGCCCACTGTCCAACCCACCCTACCAATATATTTGCATACAATTTAATTCTAGGATATATATTCATATTAACTGATAAGGCCCTCTACACAGAGATGACTAAATTGTCTTATTGTTGCTCTGAATACTCCACACATATTAACAACAAGCACGATATCATAGTAAGAATAAAGGAAGCACATTTCTTACAAGCCAGTCTGAGTCAGGCACCATACCAGATGTTTTATATGCAGTGTCACATTCTATTTGGGTAATACTCATAAAAGGTGGTCATTATCTCCTCTACTATTCCTTTGAGGAAGCTGAAGTTCATAAAAAACAAAACTAAACACTCATAGACTTATAGCTTGTAGATAGAACTGAAATACAGACTCATGGCTGTGTAACTCCAAAGATAAAAATATATTTATATATTTCAAATTAAGGCCAACTCAAAATAAAATGACCCATGTACCCCAAAGCTCACTGCAGCACTGTTTATAGCAGCCAGGACACGGAAGCACCAAAGTGTCTATTGACAGATAAAGAAAAGAAGATGTGACACATATATGCAGAGGAGTATTACACAGCCATAGAAAGGGATGAAGCTGAATCATCTGCAGAGACAGAGGCGGACCCAGAGGGCGCCATACAGAGTGAAATAAGTCAGAGAGAGGAACACAGATATCACAAACTAATACATATACATGGCTGCTGCTGCTGCTGAGTCGCTTCAGTCGTGTCTGACTCTGTGTGACCCCATAGATGGCAGCCCACCAGGCTCCCCCATCCCTGGGATTCTCCAGGCAAGAACACTGCAGTGGGTTGCCATTTCCTTCTCCAATCCATGACAGTGAAAAGTGAAAGTGAAGTCGCTCAGTCGTGTCCGACTCTTAGCGACCCCATGGACTGCAGTCCACTAGGCCCTCCGTCCATGGGATTTTCCAGGCAAGAGTGCTGGAGTGGGGTGCCATTGCCTTCTCCACATATACATGGAATCTAGAAAAAATAGATTATTTTATTTTCAAAATAGAAAGAGACACGGAGGTAGAGAACAAACACATGGATGCCACAGGGTGACTGATGAGGGTCAGGATGCATATTGATATTACTGATGGATATTGACTGACACCATTGATATTATGTGTAAAATAGATAGCTAATGAGAACCTACTGCACAGCACAGGGAACTCTACTCAGCGCTCTGAAGGGACCTGAATGGGAACGAAATCCAAAAACGAAGACAAATCTGTATGCACATGGCTGAGTCACTTTGCAATACAGTAGAAATCAACACAACATTGTAAAGCAGCTATACTCCAATAAAAACTAACTGAAAACAAATCAAGGTCATTTCATATATATACTGGTCACCGGCAAATGCAAGTGGGCTGCAGTGATGGCTTATAATAACAGGAAGAATCCAAACATTCCATTATGCCAGTGATAATAATGGCGAAAAAATCTGCAACCTCTGTGTCCACTTTATCCACATTCTTGCTACTCAGTTATGGCCAACTGGAAATTGGCCTGTGTCAAGTAAAAAGCATCAAGACAGGGACTGAGGGCCCAGAGACAAACGAGAAAACAGTCCCTGCCCTAAGGAGCTTACAGTCTAGCAGATATGAAAATTGATTTCACATATTATTCTAATCATACGGAGGCTCTCAGAGTTTTCAATAAGATCAGATGAAGGGCAAGGTTAGCTCAGAGTGGGAGATGTTGGCTCCAGTACAAAGCAGGGGTCCATCCAAGGTAGAAGTGAATTAAATCTCGTCCTTAAAAATAGCACAGCATACTGGAGAGATCTCATATGTCAAGAGACAGGAGTACCAACTAGGTGTTCAAGCCCAGTGAAGACATCAGAGTAGCTGGACCAGAGAGGAGTAACTCAAATATCACTCATTTTCAGCATGCCTGCATTATAATGCTGGTCTCCAGGAAACAAGGCTAGACCCTCGCTCAACAGAACCACAATGTGCTTCTTAGGTATTAGAGTGCAGGCTTTGCCCCAGAGCGTGACTGAGATCTTAGCAGACAGGGGTGCTCTGGAACAGAACTGTGTTTGTGTTGCACATAGCTGATGCAGCTATGCATGATTTTACCTGACTTCTGTAGGCTTTGACCCATCTCACAGCTGTAGGTTAGAACTGATGAAGCTTAGTGCCATGTTGGCTCACCCCTGAAGAATGGGTAGATCTTGGCCATGCTGGGAAGATGGAATGATATTTTCAAGTGGAAAAGCAACTTAGAGACCTTGCAGAGGGGTGGTTTCTGGAGGGCGTGAGTGAGAACAGTAGGGAGCTAAGTTTGGCTGGACTGCAGGATGGGGAAGGAGGAGCTATAAATACATATTTCCCAAATATTTACTCTAATGTGCATGCTCACTCAGTCATGTCCAACTCTTTGCGAACCCATGGACTGTAGCCTGCCAGGCTCCACTGTCCATGAGATTCTCCAAGCAAGAATACTGGAGTGGGTTGCCATTTCTTCCTCCAGGGGATCTTCCCAAACCAGGAGTCTGACTCTTGCCTCTTAGGTCTCCTTCATTGGCAGAAGGCTTCTTTACTACTGCTGCTACTGCTGCTGCTAAGTCACTTCAGTCGTGTCCGACTCCATGCGACCTCATAGACAGAAGCCCACCAGGCTCCCCCATCCCTAGGATTCTCCAGGCAAGAACACTGGAGTGGGTTGCCATTTCCTTCTCCAATGCATGAAAGTGAAAAGTGAAAGTGAAGTCGCTCAGTCGTGTCCAACTCCTAGCGACCNGCTAAGTCACTTCAGTCGTGTCCGACTCCATGCGACCTCATAGACAGAAGCCCACCAGGCTCCCCCATCCCTAGGATTCTCCAGGCAAGAACACTGGAGTGGGTTGCCATTTCCTTCTCCAATGCATGAAAGTGAAAAGTGAAAGTGAAGTCGCTCAGTCGTGTCCAACTCCTAGCGACCCCATGGACTGCAGCCTACCAGGCTCCTCCGTCTGTGGGATTTTCCAGGCAAGAACCATTTGCTATTATAAACAGCAAGATACCCAAGATAACCTCCCCTACCAGAGGATGTAAGTGTCATGGCTAAAGATTCCAGCTGTGAAATCAAAGAGAGTTTGGTCCCACATTCATCACCTCCCAGCTGTTTGACCTTAAGAAAGTTACTCAGTGTCTCTGAGCTACCATTTCCTCCCTTGCAACATGCAGATAAACAATTAGACCAAACTGCTAGTGTTTCCTAAGGGTGACATACGATAGTTTAGCACAGCACAGAGTCAATCCTCAATAATCGTTGGCTGAATTAATTATCACCATGATTATTCTAATAAAGGCAGTTTTGTGGAAGGCATTGTGCAAAACCGGGGAAGACCAATCTCTGGAGTTAAACCTGGGTTTGAATCCTGGCTCTGCCACTTGCCAGGAGTGTGACATTGGGAAAATCATTGCACCTCTCTGAGCCTCAGTTTTTTCATTTGTCAAATATGGGTAGCAATACCCATTTGGTACGTCTGTTGGAAGAATAAATGTGATAATGTATGAAAAGTGCCTCCAATCCACGTCTCCTCAGAAAATAGAAAATTCTTCAGACATCATTTTGGATGATATTACCTTCTACTCTGCTTTCTTCCTGAAAAAAAAAACACAAGGAATCTGGTGTGAGTCATGCATCATGCATGGGCTATGATGACGAGTAAGTGGGTACTAAACCTGCGTTAAAAACAGCCTGAAAGATGGTGAGTGCACAGTCAGAGATAGACGCATAAAGACACTCGCCAACTGTTCTCTCGGAGGAACCCCTGACCGATTTCCAGCCCTTTCCAAGCAGAACATGTCTCTTTTGAGAAGACGCTGTCACTATCCTGCTTAATTTTCTTCCCTTGCCTGCTATGTCTCTTGATTGCCTTTTGCTATAAAAACTAACAGAAGTTGGAAGGCATCCTGGAGACTTCTAGGAATTTCCTTGTCTGCATAAAAGCGTCCACTTCCTCACCCATCAGATCTTTATTACTGCAAAACCGTTCAGACAGAACCACCACAAAGAAGCCCCTGAGCTCCATTTGACTAAAAGATGTGCTCTATAATTACCATGGGGGAGGTGTTTTGAAACCAAAATATCCTTCTATGAGGCCAATTGTCTCTGCCGGCTGAGGAGTGGGGAAGAAAGCAAGGCCTCGGGGTGAGAAGGCCTCTGGCTTTGGCTGTGAGGCTCAGAGGAAGCGGGAGGTGTTTAGAAGGCAGCACGATGCCCAGCCAAGCCTCCGCTCTCTGGTCACAGCTGTGAATGCTAATACAAGTGTGCTAAGCACGTGTGGACAAGCCCTGGGCTCAGTGCAAGTGAGACCTGGGTCAGGAAGTTAAGAGACAGATGACACCACCTAAACGTTAAGTGAACTGAACAGATGGACAAGAGAAAAGAGTCATGAATGTTTAAAAGCAGAATTCAGAGGCAGCTTAAGGAAGCTGAACCCAGGAATGCTAGCTTAAATCTGGGGTGCCTCTCACCCCAGCGGGCAAATAGACTGCTCCTTGATGGGCTGGGTTTGCTCTGTCTCTCCCTAAGCAAACTCTCCAACCATTCTCCCTCTCTTGCCCCACCATCCACCACTCCCGACCCCATCACCGACACCTTCTCTGACGATAAAGCAGAGGCATCTGCTTGTATTTCTGCAGCCAGGCACCAGCTGCTCGATTTTACTATCAGTTGCCTTTTCTTACATTTCTCCCTTAATCTACAATCAAGGGGCCTTGAGTTCAAAACTCTGGCTGCTGGGATAGGCCCTTCAGGGCCATGCCAGTCATCTTTATGGATAGCAATCCACCACTTCCAGTGTCCTCCCTGCCCTTGAGGAAAGGGAGGGCAAGACAAACACCCAACCAGCATCTGCAAGGGCGGGGCCCACAGGGAAGCCCCAGGCAGTCTGGATGCACAGAGGACACTGGAGAGAGCTCCCTGCACGGTTGCAACCTCAACACTGTCCGACCGGAAGGCGCTGCCCTGTCCAGTGAAATGAGTACAACTTCCGGCAACCAAGCCCTGACCCTGCAGTGAGTGCGGCTCAGTCCAGGAGGACACCTTCTGTCCAGGGGTCAGTGAGCCACCAGAGCGCAGCCATCATCTTACCAACGAAGGAAACAAGTCCTCAGAGGTTAAGTGGCTTTCCCAAGGCTCTGCTGCTCGTAATTAGCCGAGTGGGAACTGAGAGAGACCCTATCCAGCCTCAAAGCCCATGTCCTCTCCCCACCCCACTTTTTCTTAGTAAGACGTGTATCCTGGAGGCGATCGATCACTTCCAGAGTGAGCTGTCAGCCCTTCTCAATAAACCTGTCACTTTTATCCTCATGTCCTTGGTACGTCACACATAGTGGGTGCTAGGGAACGTTACTTAACAGAGTCCCCAAAACACGAAGAACTGAGTAATGAATGGCATAGATCATAAATGCAATAAATATATGTATATATCACATGCTTCCTTCAGCAAGCATCTTGTCACTTGACCCAGGCATACAAGGTACTAATCGAGAGTCTCTGGGTGGTTTTAACCAATGATGTGCCAAACCCCAAGTAGCTGACTTTATGACTTAGTTCTCAAGAAATAAAATGGCCCTACTATCTTCAGGATGACAGAAAACAGCTTCACTTCTTTCTAAAAGCGGGTCTAATAGTCATCATTATCTGAGATTACAGGTGAGGAAAAGGTTCAGACAGGTTGACTGACTTCCCCAAGGCCACACAGCCAAGAAGCAGCAGAGATGGGATTAAAAACAAGGCTTGTCAGACTCGTTAAACCACATAACCCCACACTACAGAGAGATCTTCTGAAGTGGAGCATAACACAGTCAAACCTTAATAACCTCACACTGAAGACAGATGAGTGAAAATGTGAAAGGAAAAAAAATGTCTTTACCCTTGAGTGACCTGCTGAGTTCCCAAAGCACTGGGTTTTGTTTGTTTGGTTTGGTTTCTACTTCTTTTATAGCAGGTTGAGTTGAAGCTGGGAAAAAGAAATGTAACAGAATCGGGGTGATCTCCCTGAAAACCCTGAGATGGATTGTTTCTGTTGCTGTGCATGCATGCTCAGTCATGTCCGACTCTGTGTGACCCTGTGGACTGCAGCCTGCCAGGCTCCTCTGCCCATAGGATTCTCCAGGCAAGTTCATTGGAGTGGGCAGCCATGCCCTCCTCCAGGGGATCTTCCCGACCCAGGGATTGAGCCCATGTCTCCTCAGTGATGCCCTGAAGTCAGTTTTAAGGGAAAGCAGGAGTTCAGAGATAAACCTGCATATGACCAAAGGAGGTGATCTACCCCTCATCCCAGGTAAGGAGATTGGTGAAGGTGTGGAGGTAGATGAGCCTGGCCAAGTCAGACTTTGCTGTTACATGTGCTTCAGGAGAGGTAGTGAGGGTGTGTGTTGGGGCAGAATCCAGGGTTGATGGCAAGGAGTCAGAGAGCATCTACTAGGCACCGGGCACCAGGATGGATACTGTCACATAAGCGACAGCATTCAACCCTGGCAGTCATGCTATTGAGGTGCCACATCCCAATTCACAGGAGATGATCCTGAAAGTCATGCTCAAACCAGCCCATCTGTTGAGGAGGTAGAACTGGGATTGGGACCCAGACCTGGTTGGAAAGAGCACACTCATCCTCTGTACCACTCTGCCCTGCCTGAGTTCAGGCAACGGATGCATTATGATGTCATTAACCCTGACAAGTGAAGACCTGGGTGAAGGTGTGTGTGGTCTATTACTGGGCTGGCAAGAGACCAGAGTGAACACAGAGCACAGTCAACCCATGCCGGAGTCAGGAGGAGCCCGCTGAACTCCAAACCAATTTAACTGGACTCCAAATACACCAGAGGAAAAATGACCTCTAAATGAATGCACCCAGCTGCAAGGTCACAAAAGGCACTGCCTCCTTCCAGATCTGAGGCAGGAGAAGGCACTTGAAACTGTGCTCGTGACAGTCCTCCAGGTGACTTTAAAGGGCTGGCGCCAATCACACGGCTCTTAGAACACAGCCACACAGACCCCTGGGAGGGGAGAGGATGTCCGAGAGGGTGGCTGAGCAGGAGGCTGTGACATCTGGCGGAGACTTCGCTTTTAGCACAATGAGGTGGATAATTAAAGACTGACTCCAGGGAAGGACACAAGAAAGAACAGAACCAAGGTCCCTCCTCGGAGTCCAGAGCGCCCAGTTCTGCATGACAGAGTTCAGATACATCTGCTAGTGGAATTATTTAAACAAGTATACATGTGTGCCCACAAACATGCGCACACAACCATGCATGTCTACAACTATGCACGTCAGAGACATGTGTGTGTGCCCTTGCATGCCCACAAATGCAAGCACACATGACCACAGGCATGGGCACATGGAAACAAGCATGACCACAACCACACATGCCCACAAACATGGGTGCACACACCATGCACTGCTGCAAACATGCATGCACGAGATTCAGAACCAACTGCACTGAAGTTTTCTGTCCACAGACCAGCAGTCTTTCCTTCCTTAAGTTCCATGCTGCAATGACCTGCACTGATGCTTAACATATGCCTGCAATGTTTTTTCTTTGAAAGTTTGGACCATGAAGAATAGTAGAAGAATATACTCACTTGTAGGGAGCATCCTTTTTTTAACTGGAGGATAACTGCTTTACAATGTTGTGTTAGTTTCTGCTGTACAACAATGTGAATCAGCCATAGGCAGACATATATCCCCTTCCTCTTGAGCCTCCCTCCCACCCAACCCCCATCCTATCCCTCTAGGTCATCACAGAGCACTGAGTGTTAGGGAAGATCTTAAGTACTAAAATTCATCAGTGAAAGGGACAGATAAAAATCACAGCATCTGTGCAGCTTACATTTTAGCAGGAGGATCAAATAAAGAAAGAAGGGACCCATGAGTTATGTCCATGGTGTGTGGGAAGGTAATGCAGAGAAGTTGTGGGGTTAAAGTGTGATTAAAGAAGGTGACAAGAATAGACGAGGGGGGTGAGAAGTTTTGCTCTGCAAACATACTAGGGAAGAATGTTCTGGATAGAGGAAGATACCCCAAAGGCCCCGGGTTGGTGGCCAGAGCAGGAGCGGGGGATGGAGGGCAGTGCTGGAGGAACAGGCAGGTGTCCAGAGTGGCTGGAGCTTCAGGAAGGGGCTCAGAGGCCATCACAGGGACTCGGGATGCCGTCCTGAGTGAAACAGGGAGTCAGGTCACTGGGAAGTCTTGAGCAGAGAAGCGACACTCCCTGACTGAGGTCCTAAAAGGACCCTCTGGCTGCCGTGCTGACAACAGAGGGAAGAGGGAACAGGGAGGAAGCAGAGCCTGGGAGAGCAGTGGAAGGCATCCAGAGAGGAAGGCCAGAGTCTTGCGGAGGGTCTGGGGTACCTGGTGAGTGTAAGTCAAGGCACTGCCTGATGCATAAGAAGCACCCGGAATAACTCTGAGGTTCCTGTGTGTGTGGCTGCCTGTGATTCTCCAAGACAGGATGCCTGAGAAGCTACAATGGAAGACCTTCAATGGTGCTCCGAGGCCATGCAGAACCAGGTAGTCTTTTTAAAAATATAATTCACGTGGGTATTTTAAACTCAAACACAAATAGAACATGGTTTAAGTACATGAATCCTTGGCTTCAGAACAACAACAGAGGTGGTAGATAGTAACAAAAATGTATACACAGCCCTGTAGCTTCTTCTGTTGATGAAACAGTGTTACCTCTACAGAATCAAATACTGCAGTGGAAAAATTCTCTATTCATTCAAGACTTTTTCCAGAACAGAGGTGATTATTACACACAGAGAGAGACAGACACACACACACACATTTGAAGGGCTTCCCAGGCACAATGATAAAGAATCTGCCTCCAGTGCAGGAGATGAAAAAGACTTGGGTTCAATCCTTGGGTCAGGAAGATCCTCTGGAGCAGGAAATGGCAACCCTCCTCCAGTCTTCTTGCCTGGGAAATCCCATGGACAGAGGAGCCTGGCGGGCTACAGTCCCTGGGGTTGCAAAGAGTCACACAAGACTGAGAAGACACAGCATACACACACATGCCTGAAAGTCCAAGCACAAGCAGTGACGTGCAAGAGATTCTGGCCCTAGCTCACCTTTCCAGCAGTCACAGCGGCCTTATTCAGCTTCTGGATGACGCTGCTCCTTCCAGGGCCTCATACCTGCACTTTCTTCCTGCTCTCTTTCCTCCCACTCGTACTTGGCTATTATTTTTCAAGTAACTTTCAAGTCCCCTTTTAAATGTTCCTTCCTCCACGAGATCCCTCCTGAACCCTCATCTATTAATAAATGAAGCATCTCCTGTCATACTTCTTACAGCCAGCTGCACTTTACATCACAGCATACGTTTCATACTGAACTGGCTCCTTTAGAAAAGGCAGCTTAGATTCAATGACTGTCTTGCCCAGTGGACTAACGTTCTGTGAGAACAGGGACTGCTTTGTTTGGGTCATCACCCTGAAAACGGCACCCAGAACTGTGTCAACTACACAACTGACCCTCAATGAATGCTGTTGCGCTGTTCAATACAGAGAAGAGGAGGGTCAAAATATTTCAACCCAAATCATCCATTTGTCAACAAGCTTTTATTGGGCTTCACTGTGTGCTAGCCCCGAGTGGCAAGCCTGGGAACCAGGAGTGGATGGAACCTGGATGCCAAGACCTAGCACGTAATGAGGAGGTGGTTGGCACTAGCGGTGGGACAAAGGGAGGCTGAAGGATGCTCCTGATCAGGCTACTCTATAATAAAGTCTCCTGAGATAGGTGATATCTTAGAAGAGACGAAGACCACGTGAGCAGGAGTTAGCAGGGCTAACACTGCAGACAGAATACCGCAGCAGCTGCGGGGCAGGCACAAGGCTTGGATGCAACAGAACGTGCAAAACCCCGGCTAATTTCCAGTGCACAGGGCGGGTGGGAGGCAAGTAAGCTGCCAGAATCATGAGAGGACTTCCCTGGTGGCCCAGTGGATGAGAGTCCACTTGCCGATGCAGGGGACATGAGTTTGATCCTCGGCCCGGGAAGATTTCACATGCCGTTAGCACTGGACTCACAGAGAGGGACAACGTGCCTCTCCTCCAGCGAGGAGGCCATGCAGAGAGGAGCCCTCTTGCAGTCTCCTGAGATTTTTGAGTTGCTTTCTAGATAATCCAGGTAGCAGCCCTCAGTCACCCACCGTCCACTCTGCTTACACATCTACAGGGGCTGCTGGCTAGTCAGGACTAGACTCAGACACACCAGTTCTGGGAGAACCAAAGACTGGTGAAGAATTGGCACGACCTTAGCGACGCTGTGGTCCTGAGCCCAGCTGTGTTAACTCAAATGTGTCCCATCAAATGGGACCCTCTGTACTTTCATCTGCATAACAGCCCACACAATCATAACCCTGACTTCATTAGGTTGTTTGAAGAACTGAATGAGATAATAAATATGAAGCCTAAAAGAATTTCAGGCTCAGGGTTCAAAAAAACTTTAGCCAATGTGATGTTTACACATTTACTGGTGATTTCCCAGTGGTTTTCAAACAGATGCAATGATACCCCCGTGTCCTGATGAACAGCCTCAGAGGGCACACCTCAAGAAATGTTGACCAAATGAACTCTACTTTTCCCTTTTCTATTTCAGATTTCCTTGAAGATTCATCCTGAGGAAATGAAGTCAAAAGCTTTTCACAAACGTTTGAAGGTTTATGATCGAATATATCATCACCTTTTCATCAAATATGTAGTTTTCCAAGATTCTCAACCATCTGAACCCCATCTTCTTTAGAAGGAGAACATTCATGATGGTCAAAGCAGCCTGGCTTACTGAAGACAGGTCCACTAGAAAACATTTCCTGACATCAAGCACTTAAAATATATCTTCATTTCACTCCCACAGTCTTAGTTCTGGTCTCAGTTGAAGAAGCTATTGATGAATCTCTTTTATGTTCCTGGAAGACTATTAGTGATCCTGAAATGGTGATCATAATCCTGAATCCTCCCCAGTTTATTTAATTACTCCTTGTTGGGCATAGCTGGGGCATCATTTGTAAGCTTAGAGAACTCAGGCTTGTCAACACGCTGCCAGGTGTCTTGGATGTGAGACACTGAGAGGCATTCAAAGTCCCTGAGCCGTGGCCGCAGCCTAGAGGAGGAAGTGACGCCCAGCCTCCCTCTGGCACCAGGGCTGGACAACGCAAGCCAAGACGTCTGAGTTGGGCAAGTCCTTCCCAAGCTCACTCTGGACTAATGCCACTTGCAAAGTTACCACCAACAAAACGAATGGTGTCTGTGAGTTTCCTCATTTCTTCAGTCTCCAGGAAGATGCGTGGATGTAGAGGTCCAGGATACGGGTTTTGGAAGGGAAGCCGTGTGGCTTCTGAGAAAGCATGTGGGGTTGGAAGTGAGACAGTCTGCATGGCTTCAGTCATTTTGTTTTACTGTTTGTCAAAGGCGGTTTGCTCATGTGTAAAATGGGAAAGATAATATCTGCTTCTCCGGGATAATTAAATGAAATGATGGAGATAAAATGCCTAGCTCAGTTCCCAGGATACTGCAAGGACTAAGCTCAGGCCAATTCATTTCTTTGTTTCTTTTCCTGTTTGCTTACTTCCCCACCATTTGCATAGGTCGGGCCACCCATCACCTATTTGATATCTGCATGATAAGAGGAAGCATAAATGGGAGGATGAAGGGATTGATGTGTGGAGAGATGAATGGTCAAATCTCGAGAGAGGTGATTCTGTGGCCCCTTCTGCAGGCTGAGATAAGGAGTGTGGAGTCAGCAATGCAAAGCACGCACAAGAATATATGAGCTCCGCAGCAAGCTGGAGGTGGGCTTAAATCCTGGGCTGACACCAGCAGTAGGGCGCCTTCAGGCAAACTGTGTAATAACCATAATGATGATAAGGATAAATAATAATTAGATAACTCAAAATCATCTAACACAACACACACACATGTAATTTTTTGTTCACAAAAATCACAGGAGGTAGATCCTACCATAATCTGGCTTTCAGATGTGGAGAGATGAAGTCATGTGTTCAGTACCATACTGCCCTGGGGGTTTGGGACCAGGACCCAGGATCAGATGCTCTGACACCAGAGTCCAAACATCAGCCACTGAGCAAGCCCCTTTGAATTTCCCTTGTGTGCTCACCTAAGAAGTTTCCTCAGTCATATGGTATCTCAAAAACGTAAACTAAAAATCCAATTCAACATTCTTAATACAAATAGAGGGCAATACATGTCACCCCAGATCCTTCACCAACATCAGCATTCATATTGCTTATTCCTCAAAAGAAGGCTTCAGGACAAAAATGGAAAAAAGTAATGTGCCACCCTCCCCCCACCCCCAGTTAATTCCAACTTTGGACAGTTCTGCAAATCTACCCTTGTGATGGATGGACAACAGCATGAGGGAAAAAGCAACCTCCAAGAGATGTTCTTTGGAACATTAGTATCACACAGCCCACTCCACATGTGTGCACACACACACACAAATACACATGTGTGTGTGCACACATCTGTGATATCATGAGTAGAGAAATACTGTTGCAAGGAACATCCCAAGAGAGGACTCTGGCAGGAGACCATGGAGGGATTAATGTTCCACGGAAGACACTGGGGATTTTTTGGTTATGAGAGAAGAGTTATTGATTAGGAATCAGGAAATCTGAGATCCTGGGAAGATTTTTCCACTCCGCAGCTGTCTATTACAAGGCAAAGCATCATTTCTCTGCACCCAGTTTCCTTATTCATATATGAGGCAAACTTGAAAGAGCTGATGGGAGAGCATTCCAGGCAATAGGGACAGACAGCACAAAGGTTCTAAGGCAGGGCCATGTCCAGTATAATCAAGAAACTACAGAGAGACTATTGCAGCTGGAGGTAACCAAAAGAGGGAAAGAGTAAACCAGCTGTATAGACTTTGGCTTCATTCATAGCCAACTGGAGAACAGTGAGTTGGAACAGAGGAGCATCACTGTCTGACTCAGGCTTTGCAAGGACCGTCTGGCTTCTGCATTGTGAGGAAACTAGACATGGGCATGGATCAGTAGGATCAGCTGGGGAAATTATAGTGCAAATCCAGGTGGAACTTGATGGGGCTAGAACCAGAGAGCTTTAGCAGTAGAGGTGAGAAAAGTTGTGTTCTGCATAACCTTGGATGATAAAGCCAGTAGGATTTCTGGATAAAGTGGACATGAGGTGTGAGGTAGAGAGAAGTCGTGAGTTGTTCTAAGATGTTGACTTCAACAACAAGAAGGATGGAGGTGCCATGAACTGAGATGGGGTTGTTGGCTGGAAGAGGTTTGGGAGGGCAGGAGATCAGGTTTGCTGTTTGGATAGATCAAGTTTAAGATGCCTTAAGACAGCAAGATGACAATGGATGGGGGACACCTACTGGGCAAGCGTGAAACTGAGAGGAGAGGAGAAACTGATGACCTAATAGGGAAGTCAGTAGCTTATAGGCGGGCTTTCCAGGTGGCTTCCTCAGAGAAGGCAATGGCACCCCACTCTAGTACTCTTGCCTAGAAAATCCCATGGACAGAGGAGCCTGGTAGGCTGCAGTCCATGAAGTCGCGAAGAGTCAGACACGACTGGGCGACTTCACACTTTCACTTTCCAGGTGGCCCTCATGGTAAAGAACTTCCCTGCCAATGCAGGGGATGTAAGGGTGTGGGTTTGATCCTTAGGTCCGGAAGATCCCCTGGAGGAGGGCATGGCAACCCACTCCAGTATTCCTGCCTGGAGGATTCCATGAGGGGCCTTGAGGGCTACTGCAGAGTCAGACACAACTGAAGGGACTTAGCACAACACAGCTTATAGGTAGTATTTAAATCCACTGGACCAGGTGACCCAGGGAGTGAAGGTAGGAAGGCACTGCCAAATTGATTGGTAAAAACCTGGGCTACTGAAAGAGATGTATTTTGATAATAGATAATAAATATCAAGCACCGTGCACAAACTTCTGCTATTTATTCCTTGTATTCAGTAAGTACAGCTCAGTCTATGAACACGGGGCCCCTCTTGGGCCTGAGGTATCCATTTGTCTTCTCTCCTTCCCTCTTCCTCCCCTGTCTCTAAACCCTGGAGTCTAAAGATTTATTTCAGTTGGGGTAGACAGAGACAGGAAGAAATCCCAATTTGGCATGCAAGCCTATGCTTAACCCTTATTGCTCAATCTATTTTCTCAATACTCTGCCTTAAGAGAGTATTAGGAACTTTCCCAGCTATAAATAAAGGACACCGGTTCCATTTCATTACTGTTTCTTATGGGTCTAGAGCTCACTAAGTCATCTGAAGACAGAAATCAGGGGTGGGATCTGAGCTTTATACAGGCCTCAGAAACTACCAATCAACAGGACCTGGAGTACAAAGAGAAACTTCCTTGTCACAAGGCTCAGTAAACATCCCCTTCATCATCATGACTGGACTCAGGTAAGTAACCTCACCCAATGACTAGGATTCCAATGTATGAGTGTCAACTATCTGTCAGGCAGTGCTTGTATTCTCCATGCTTCAGCCAAAGGATGTTTTAACCCAAATTTGATCCTCTCTTAAAACATGCCATACTCTCCCCTCCTATACCATCCTTGGGGCTTCCCTGGTGGCTCAGATGGTAAAGAATCCACCTGCAATGTAGGAGACCCATATTAGCTCCCTGGGTTGGGAAGATCCACTGGAGAAGAGAACAACAACCCACTCTAGTATTCCTGCCCGGACAGTTTCACAGACAGAGCAGCGTGGCGGGCTACAGTCCATGGGATTGCAGAGTCAGACACGACTGAGCAACTATCACTTACACTTTTTTTTTTTCATGCTATCCCTAGAGGAGAAAGTTCAAACACCTTGGTCTGTATTTCCAGACCTGCCCCTCCAGCCAGGAGCCTTCTCTGTGTATCTTCCCCAACCTCAGCAGCATCAGCTCAGACAGGCCATCAAGTGATGGTGACTGTGCTCATCAGCCCATCAGCCCGATTTTGGCTTGATTACATTGAACAGCAAACCCGCTTTACCATGTCAGCTTTAGGTGGTAGCTCTCCCCAGCACCTGGTGCAGTTTCCCTCTACGGGACCAGTTCGCATCCAGATTCGCAGACCATGCGCCCACTACACACACACACAAGCCTCTGACAAAGGTTCTGTCTGTTTCGCCAGGGGCCACCTGCACCACAGTTGCATGGGAGGGACGCCACACATTTCTTCTTGAGAAGGATGACAAGAGAGAAAGCTTTAATGGGTAGAAAAGGGGGATGGCATCATGCACCTGGTAATGTACGTATGACTGATACAGGGCACCCAAAACTGGCGCTCTGTGACAACCTGGGGTGGGGGGAGGGCAGTGGGAGGGGGCTCAGTATGGAGGTGATACCTGTATGCCTATGGCCAGTTCATACTAACTATGGTAAAAACCATCACAATATTGTAAAGCAATTATCCTCCTATTTAAATAAATAAAAAAAGAACAACTGGCACATTCTTCAACTGAGGTTCAGCCCAATAAATATTAATCGTATAAAACTCAAAAAGAAAAAAGAGAAGGGGGGGGGCAAGAGATCATCTCTGAGGATTCCATTCACTGGAAGATCTTTTGTTGAGGAAGTGTGAATAGATTTTGGGTAAGAAAATGCCTCTGGGGCCTGCCAGTCATTGGCCAAGAGGATCTAATTCCCAGTACATCATCCTCTGATTGTTCAAGGTAAACAGTGTCAGGCAGCCAGGAAAGTGAGAGAGTAATTTCCTTGGCAGGTTGATAAGAAGTCTAGGGGTCCCCAAGGAGACAGGGGTCTGGAATTCTCAAGGAGGAAGAAAGGACAAACTTTTTTTCCTTCTGTACATTCCTTAGGATTATATAACAACAATGTATTCTGCCTGAGGACAGCCTCTGGATTAAACCTTCTGGCTAATTCTGTAAATTGTGGGAGTAGACCTGCTCTTTATAAGGATTATATAACAACAATGTATTCTGCCTGAAGACAGTCTCTGGATTAAACCTTCTGGCTAATTCTGTTATCTTAAAATGTAAACTAATGGAGTAGGTCTCAGTTCAGTTCAGTCACAGTCATGTCCAACACTTTGCGACCCCAAGAATCGCAGACCGCCAGGCCTCCCTGTTCATCACCATCTCCCAGAGTTCACTCAGACTCATGTCCATCGAGTCCATGATGCCATCCAACCATCTCATCCTCTGTCGTCTCCTTCTTCTCCTGCCCCCAATCCCTCCCAGCATCAGAGCCTTTTTTCA
>SJYT01047791.1:239789-275937 GCA_006410635.1 Cephalophus harveyi
TTTTCTTCCAAGGAGTAAGCGTCTTCTAATTTCATGGCTGCAGTCACCATTGGCAGTGATTTTGGAGCCCCCAAAAATAAAGTCTGACACTGTTTCCACGGTTTCCCCATCTATTTCCCATGAAGTGATGGGACCAGATGCCATGATCTTCGTTTTCTGAATGTTGAGCTTTAAGCCAACTTTTTCGCTCTCCTCTTTCACTTTCATCAAGAGGCTTTTTAGTTCTTCTTCACTTTCTGCCATAAGGATGATGTCATCTGCATATCTGAGGTTATTGATATTTCTCCCGGCAATCTTGATTCCAGCTTGCGTTTCTTCCAGTCCAGCATTTCTCATGATGTACTCTGCATATAAGTTAAATAAGCAGGGTGACAATATACAGCCTTGACAGACTCCTTTTCCTATTTGGAACCAGTCTGTTGTTCCATGTCTAGTTCTAACTGTTGCTTCCTGACCTGCATACAGATTTCCCAAGAGGCATAAATTTTTGTAACAAACACAATAATCAAAATATATATAACATATATAACAGATATACAGTGATAAGTATACATATGGTGATATGCAATTATAAAAATTATATGTATTATATATTAAAATATACATATAAAAAATGTAGAATAGTGATTCAAAGTTCTGGTTTTAACTCACCAATTCAATATTAGATTTTGTCAGTGAACATGGCTAAATAAGATGGCTCCCCAAACCATGTAGATATGGCAAGAGGAGTACCACAGACTTACTGGATAACTCGTGATTTCCATACTCATTTTCAGCCAGTTTTACCACCTGCACAGAGCTCTCTTTGTGCCCTGGATGTGCCACTTTGAAATGTCTTGCTAACAATAATGATTTCACACAAGCCTCAGTCAATATCTGAAGGTCAGTATACAGCTCAAATGAGGTGCATTATAATAATTAGGGTTATGAATCCACATGTAAGTTCACATGCCTCAGTCTACTAAGTGCTGGCTCTGATGAACTGGTCACTCTTTGTGGGATTCAAATGCCAAAGTCAGAGTACAGCTCAAAAAGTGAACCCAGCTGTATTTTAATTGTGTATTTTTAAAAGACATTGTAAATTCTCAGTTTCTGAGCGATCTGGGTACAGGTGTATGATATGTGGTTTGGTGAGCTGGCCTCTACAAATATTGATCCTACAGACACCTTTTTATCAGAGTTACACAGGCAAGCTTCATTTCCAATAAATTCACCTTCCTTAAATGCTGACTGACAAATGTAATGGGAATAGCAAGTAGATAGAGGTGCAGGAGGAAGAGAGAAATTAGCATTTGCTGGTCTTTGTCAACTTATGGCTCATTTTCAAGTGTACTAAAAGTCTGGGTTTTCCACTTGGCAAGGAAAAAATCATACAAATTCTTTTCTCGTGAATCCAAAATTCCCTCTGACCTCTCCTCACCACCATTATCTCCTGCCAGAGGAAATACAAAACAAGAGAAACAAACAAACAATATAAAGAAGCACATTAGTGAGAGCATACTCACCCTCTCTGAAACAGATCCACATTGTAAAATTTATGTAGCTCTACAGAAAACTCAACCGTTCCTTGTACTTCAGACATGATCTTCTTGGTTCATTACCTAAAAAAAACAAGAGGGAAATGAAGAGCTTGAGGTCTCATCAGCCAAACACAGCCAGCCTGGGCTTCTACAACTGGACCCCAAGCAGTGCTGATGCAGACAGACAGGAGCATCTGGCCAATGGACCATAACGTGTCCACTGGATGTCATCACTCAGGGGGGTTCCTTTCAGAAGAAAGACACAGAGAGATGAGTTGACTTACATGATGCCAAACAGCTCACACTTCCAAGAACTAGGACTCAGACCCAGATACCCTAGTTTCTAAAGCTGGGCTAGTCCCCTGCCCTTCCTTACCTCTCAGCGCCTGGAGGCACTACCATCTGGCTATGAGCACGTGCATAATGACCAACAGTGCAACAATCCCTATTCTACTGGTGTGGCCTTGAGCAGGTCACTGAACTTCGCCCAACCTCAGTTTCCTCATCTGAAATGGAAGGACTGGTAACAGCATAGAAGTCTCATAGATGATGGGGAGATTAAATAAATCTGCCACTTTGCATAGTTTCTTGATGTTGTTCATGCCTAAGTCATGTCTCACTCTTTGCCACCCCAGGGACTGCAGCACACACCAGGCTCCCCAGTCCTTCATTCCCCCCAAGAGTTTGCTCAAACTCATGTCCATCGACTCAGTGACACTATCTAACCCTCTCATCCTCTGCCACCCCCTTCTCCTCCTGCCCTCAATCTTTCCCAGAATCAGGGTCTTTTCCAATGAGTTGCCTCTTCCCATCCAAAGTATTAGAGTTTCAGCTTCAGCATCAGTCCTTCCAAGGAATACTCAGAGTTGATTTCCTGTAGGATTGACTGGTTTGATCTCCTTGCAGTCCAAGGGAGAGTCCCAGAAAAATGCTGGGTTAAAAGTTCTTGCCCCATATGGCAGATAAGGAAAGAGATAAGGAAGTCTCTAACCTGAAGTCTCTTTGTGACTTTAGAAAGTTCTAGTGGTATGTGCTTTCATCAGCAGCCTCTCTTTACTACCATGTGTAACGGGACAATACAAGCTACCTACAAGGAAGCTAAAAGGTAATTACTTGAAATTCCTTGCAATAGAGCAGGTTCTGGGGGGACTGTTGCTGCTGCCACTATTAAGTCACTCAGTCGTGTCTGACTCTTTGTGACCCCATAGACTGAAGCCTACTAGGCTCCTCTGTCCTGGGGATTCTCCAGGCAGGAATACTGGAGTGGGTTGCCATGCCTTTCTCCAGGGAATCTCCAAGGATCAAATCTGTGTCTCCTGCATTGGCAGGTGGATTCTTTACCACTGAGCCACCTGGGAAGCCTCCAAGAACTTGATGTCTCTAAATAGGTCATAATAGTAGCTGGCATGATCTTGGAAAGGGGAGAGAATAAGGAGGGAGTAAGCAAGAATACACAAAAGAACTGTACAAAAAAGATCTTCATGACCAAGATAATCACGATGGTGTGATCACTCACCTAGAGCCAGACATCCTGGAATGTGAAGTCAAGTGGGCCTTAGAAAGCATCACTACGAACAAAGCTAGTGGAGGTGATGGAATTCCAGTTGAGCTCTTTCAAATCCTGAAAGATGATGCTGTGAAAGTGCTGCACTCAATATGCCAGCAAATTTGGAAAACTCAGCAGTGGTCACAGGACTGGAACAGGTCAGTTTTCATTCCAATTCCAAAGAAAGGCAATGCCAAAGAATGCTCAAACTACCACACAATTGTACTCATCTCACACGCTAGGAAAGTAATGCTCAAAATCCTCCAAGCCAGGCTTCAGCAATACATGACCCGTGAACTTCCTGATGTTCAAGCTAGTTTTAGAAAAGGCAGAGGAACCAGAGATCAAATTGCCAACATCTGCTGGATCATCGAAAAAGCAAGAGAGTTCCAGAAAAACATCTAGAGGATGAGATGGCTGGATGGCATCACTGACTCGATGGACGCCAGTCTGAGTGAATTTCGGGAGATGGTGATGGACAGGGAGGCCTGGCATGCTGCGATTCATGGGGTCACAAAGAGTCAGACACGACTGAGTGACTGAACTGAACTAAACTGAACTGAAGAAGAGATTTGGTCTCTCTTGGCTGGTGAAGGATGATTGGCACCTAAGTTTCCTTTCAAAGGGCCCCCTCTTTCTGCCCCCAAGTTGCCTGGAGTACCAGATCACCATTGCTGGCACTCAGAATCCAACCTCACTGCAGGTAATGGGGTCATGCTATGCCAGACCCAAAAATAAGAGCACAAGGGATTAACTAGGCTTTAAGACTTAGTAACTAAACAACGATAACAGCTTTGTCTCAGTTCAGACCAGAGCGCCATCTGGGGCACCGTATCCGAAGACGCAGGATTCCACATACTACGTTAAAATGCAGCAGACCTTAGGACCCAAGCTCTATAAATTCTGCTAGATGGAATTTCAAGCTGATGAGCCTGAAAGGCCAAACTCAGAAAATGTGTTAAAAACCTAATTCCCTAATGGGTGAGCCGTTGAGGCATGCCCCAGTCCTACAAAAGGCATCAGAGCCAGTCAAGGTCAGAACCCACTGCTCAGTTTCAAGGCATTTCTAGTAAAAGCTCAGTGGAAGGACCGACAAATAAAGCCATTCTGAGCTTCATTTTGCTATCATATTAAACAGGAACCATGCAACTTCCCCTTTTTCTCATCACCTCTCTCAGTCTCAATTCTCAAAATACTGCAGAGCTGGCAAATGTGTCTGATACACTTGCTTGTAGATATCAGTTCCAATAATGCCTGAACCCTCTGTGATCTCTGCTCCTGGGGGTAAGGATCGGGGGAGGGCAGGAACCAGACACCCCAACACCCACAGGCTCAGGGATTTCCATTCATTATTTCATGCCCTCCTCACATCCTCTCTAAGGCAGGTAATACTGACCCCGATGCACACAGGTGATTATCCACACCGCACGAGGGAAGAACACTGACCCAAGGGCCCACAGCTCTGGTTTCCCAGGGCCATGCCTCACCTGCAGAATAGCTAGTGTCTTGTTTTAGGGTGGGGAATTAACATTTAGAAGAAAATAATAATAATACATAGAAAATATCATACAGAATATTTTCTCCTGGGAAGTCACACCCTACCCTCCTACAGTTCAGGACTAATAGGATGCAATCCCGGAAGGTGTAGATGCAAACACAGCTTCTTGGTGAGAAGCTGCCTTTTCCTTTTTAACATGACATGGTTCATTATAACCCAACACCCAGTAATTCAATGAGGGTGATGAGCTCACGTTCAAAATATCAGTTTTAAAACTCCACATTGATTGTGCTGGTAATCACTAGGTCCACTTTGAAGAAGGTGCAGGAATCTGCAGGAATCCAAAATCACTGGCTCTGTTTCCAACCCCCTCCCTGATCTTTCTGAGGCCTAGAGAGAGCTCAGAGACAGCAGTGGCGTACAGGGCTGGCTCCCCGGGCCCGCAGCGCCTGGTTGGCCAGATCACCATCCTCTTTCGGGACTACTTCCACTCGCAAGTGAAACAAAGCAGGACTCTGTGGTCCTTGCCCCTCCCCGATCTGCCCCCATGTCATCTGCCTGCCTTTTGTCTGTGGAAAATTTTAATCAAAGATTAAATTTAATCAGAGAAGTGGGAAATGGGGAAACCAAGGAAATCAATCACAGGAGCCTAAATAATAATAATGCGATCATTAAGCATAGTCAGGGCCTTTAGTTCTTTCTCAAGGGCTATAGACAATAGCCTGGGCCATATCCTGTGAGCTGTCTTATAGATACTAAAACACCAGGTGGAGAAGTTACCTACATGATGACCAAGATATAACTGCCACAATTCTGAGAACTGGCCGCAAAGAAATGGGAACAAATGCACCCCATTAGGAAGTCATTAGGACTATTAACTGTACTAACTAAATATTAATTAGGAAGACTGTACCTGAAACCACCAAGATGATGCTGGTCAGGCCACTGATGACCAATTTGAAGATGACTGTTAGAGATGACTATGCTGTTTCTGCACTTTGTCTATAAAACTCTCACCCCCTGCTTTTGGGGGTGGGGGTGGGGGGAGGTCAGAGTTTGGACAGATGTCTGCCACCCTCCTCCTGCCCCCCACCTCCAGTTGCCAACATCTGAAATAAAGCAAACTTTCCTTTCCACCCACCTGGCCTGTTTATTGGCTTTTGAGCGGCCAGCAGCCAGACCCCACACACACTCTTTCGGTAACACGGGCACAAAACTCTCCTCCCCCTGCACGTCAGAGCTGAGTCTGAATCCCCTCCCCTTAATTCTTGGCACTGAGATCCTGCCAGGCCCCATCTCTCCATGGGTACAGTGAAAGAAAGTCAGCGCATTTAGGTGGTTCAGAGGATTGAAGATTATCAGGTATATAAAGAGCTTCCGTCATTTTCTGACAAATTGTCAAATCATTCATCAGTGGAAGCAGCAAGTATTTTTTATTTCTGCCTTCAACACCACTGGCAGAAATTCATGCAATGTAGACCCAATGAAGACTCATTCTCTCTCCTTTATATTAAAGGTTCTGGGGTCCCTGGAGGCCTGGCCTCCATGTCAATTAAGGTGGAAAAAATGTTTGCACTTTTCATTACAATGTTTCTTAAATGTTTCATTAGTGACTTACACTTTCAGAAAATGTTTCAGAACATCCTCAAGAGCCTCTGAGGAAATTTGTTAAAAATATTAAGGCTATTTTGGAGAAATACCAAGATGCCAAAACCTCATTAGATACTGCTTGGAAACAAATCCCTTTACAAACACGTCTTCCTTTAAAATGTAATCTTTTCCTTAAAACATCAATCTTCAAAGTGTGTGGCCTTTGAAAGATTAAATGAAAAAAGGCGTGTTGATCTTAATGGGCATCAGCACTGACTTTATGAAAAGGGCATGCAAAGTTACTGTGCTCAAAAGATTACCCGCCGTAGAATTACAACATGGCGAGTGGAGATGGTTCAGGGAAGGACCGTCTGATGCTACAGAGCAGAAAGTGAGGACAGAGAAGGCACGCCAGAGCACAACCCAGCACGTTCCAGGGGGACCCGGACACTCTATCAGATCCTGCGGCTTCCTCCGGTCTGAGAGAAGCAGCAGAAATGGTCCTCTGAGCTCCCGTAACTGCATTTAATTGCATTCACGAGTGCCCTTCTCCCCAGGGCAATTTTCTCCTGGCAGCCATTCTAAGGAGGTAGATAGCTCCACTTTTCTGCCCCATCACTGCAATGGGAATCAGCTCTGCATTCTCATTGGAAGAACGATCTCATTGGGAATGAAGACCAGCATCTCTTCATTGGAAAGGGAGCTTCACCTATGAGGAAGGCTTGTGCCCTGCTTCAAGAGCACCCCAGCTGCATTATATGCCAACCCCGGGCCTCACCTCTGAACGGGACCTTGGACCAGGCAAGCAGCATCTCTGAGCCTCCGTATTCACACCTGGAATGTGGACCAACACCCTGCTTTCAGGCAGGATAGCTTAGGATCCAAATTGGAGCATCTCCTGGAGGTGTTCATTTCTTTCAGGCATTGGGAGCAGAATCGAGCACAGGCACCCACCCAGAGCACCAGGGATAGACAGACAACCGTGTCATCAGAGGACACAGGCCAGAAAGGAGAGAGCCGGGTCACAGCTGTGGTCCACAGAAATAGGTACCCTGACATAAAGGTGTACAGAGAAGACCCAGCAGGGCAGCCTGCAGGAGGCTGGCCAGTCTCTCACGTACCAAGATCAGCCCCTCAGAGCCACAGGACCTCAGGCAAGACCTTAGGCACTCTGTGCCTTGGTTTTCCCAACTGGAAACTGTTTTGCAACCAGCCTATCATACACGTTTAACAAGTATAAGCCATTCTGATACAGAAGAAAACCTGAAAACAATATGATGAGCATGGCAGGAAAGAAATGATAACTGCCTTCCTCCTACAAGTTACTGGACCCTCTGGCAGACTGTGAGCTTCCCTGGGGTCTCCCAGCTGGCAGGAGGCAGAGGGGTGGTTGGAATTCATGTCTCTGATTCCCACACATCACAGCAAATGCAACCTCAGCCACTTGGCCCCCCTGATGTTAAAAAATAGTATTTTCTTTCCTTCAGTGTAGAAATTAAAATGGGCTGTATATGTCTATTATTTTTCATGTCTGAAGACAATGCCAACTGAAGCATCCCACACGGCACTGAGGTCTTATTTCCCATGGGATGCTGAGCTCGCGTTAGGCAGCATCTGAAAACCCAGGCATGAAGGCACATAAGGTTCACAACCTCAGAAAAGGATGACAGAATTGTAAACTCAGGTAGAGTCTAAAAGCACCGAAAGCAAGGGAGCAAACACCATTGTTGTTGGCAGCTCCCAGCGCAGAGCCGGTCCCTTCCCATCAGTGCTGGTGGCGCTCACCCAGAAGTTAAGGATGTAGCCAGAGTAGGGGGCAATGCATCCCTCCTTCTACCGCCTGAAATGCACGTACACAAATGGGCACCTAAGTGTGTGTGTGTGTGTGCACACACATACTTAAAATGCATGTCAGGAGTGACCTCTTGGAAAGACGACACAGAAACCTACAAAAGGCAGCGGCTCTGATCCTGCCAAACATGGGTCACATGCAGACCATTTTAAGGACGAGCAGGAAATGGCAGCCCACTCAAGTATTTTTGCCTGAAGAATCCCATGGACAAAGGAGCCTGGCAGGCTACAGTCCACAGGGTCACAGAAAGCAGACACAACTGAAGCGACTTAGCAGCAGCAAGGGCCTGTTAAAGCAGGTTTTGTCCTCCCAGCTTCCACAAATGCAACCCTAAAAAGCAGTGTCTACTTCACTCTGTATAATCGGCTCCAGTTTCATCCATCTCATTAGAACTGATTCAAATGTATTCTTTTTAATGGCTGAGTAATACTCCATTGTGTATATGTACCGCAGCTTTCTTATCCATTCATCTGCTGATGGACATCTAGGTTGCTTCCATGTCCTGGCTGTTATAAAAGGGGGGGGGTTCAGGATTGGGAGCTCGTATACACCCATGGCAGATTCATGTCAATGTATGGCAAAACCAATACAGTATTGTAAAGTAAAATAAAGTAAAAATAAAATTAAAAAATTTTAAAAAAAGTAGTATCTATTTTGCAGTGACTGTTTTTTCAAATGGACACTAACATATTTCTAGCAACATTATGGATGCTCAATAAATAGTGGATAAGGCTAATGTTAGAATAGCTAATAATAACAATAGGAGTTTATACAGAGCAAAGACAAGCTTGAGCACCCAAAGAAGTTCACCCTGGAGGGTGGGGGAACCAGCAGGAGAACCTGGGCTGAGCCCAAAAGACAGACATGCCCTTCAAACTCTGGGGCACTCTGCCCTGCCAACCTGTCTTCTCCCACCCTGTCACCCACCTCCACCAGAAGCTCCAGGGGCAGCCTCATCGAAGCGCTCTACCTCCTCTGAACAAGGCTTACCTTTGCGTGACTGTGATCCGCTCTGTCCACCAGGTGGCTCACATATCTCCTCCCTCCCTGACCTGCTCCCAGCGCTTAAATGTCCAACCCAGCTCCCCTAGGACCATTCCTCAAAGTTATGCCCCCAACAGGCTGTGCCACCACCGCCCTGACCAGCCTGTGTTCTGGAAGTACATCTATCTTTCAGGTTATATATGTAAGTTCCAAGGGCTTCCCTGGGGGTCCAGTGGGAAGGAATCCACCTTGCAATGCAGGGGACACTGGTTCAAACCCAGGTCTGGGAAGATTCCACACGTCACAGGGCAGCTAAGCCTGTGAGCCACAACTACTGATCCTGTGCTCCAGAGCCTGTGAGCCACAACTACTGAAGCCCAAATGCTCTAGCGCCTGGGCTCTGCAACAAGAGAAGCCACCGCAAGGAAAAGCCCGAGCCCCTCAACCAGAGAGTAAGCCCCGCTCTCTGCAACTAGGGAAAAGCTGGAGCAGCACAGAAAACCCAGCACAGGTGGGGGAAAAAATGTGAGCTCTTTAAAGGAAGGACATTCACTGAGTTTAGCAGAAATCATGGTAGAGAAGAGCATGAAATAGCATTTGTGGGACAAATCAGAGAAGGAATAAAACAAAACCAAATGCAAGAGAAATTTACGTACACACTGATAAATAAATGAATCAATGAGTTGATTCTCTTATTTCCAATCAAATATAAAGTTTCCCTGAGCACCTGGCGCCAGCTCCGACTTAGGACTTAAGAGTCTGAAATGATTCACAGCTCTTAGTTTCAATGCAAGCCTGACTTCCTTCTGCGCTCGGTGCAGGAAGCGCAAGGCAGTTCAATCCATCATGTTTAAGAAAATTCCAGAGAGAAGCCAATATCCGAGAGCGAGGCAGTCACTGATGGTGGCTCCACAGCAGAGGACACTCTATTTATCCTTCCAGAAGCCACAGTGTAAACAGGGGAGGCGGTGAATGCCAGCCGTGAGGCTCCCACCCAACGCGTCGAGGCTGGCATTTCAGACGCGCTATGTGTTGGTGCCCCGTCCGTGGAGCTTAGGGATCCGATTCTGCTGACATCTGTCACTAGCTTCACAAAGGCAGCAGTGACTCAGCCTGAGGCGGTGTTCCCACGTGGACCACCCACGAGATCAGGAAGCCCCCACTATCAACCTTCTCACACATGGATGGCCACCCTCTTCCCAGCCACCCTTTCAGCCAAAAATAGAGAGGAAAGGACTTAAAAACGATGTGAAATGATGTTTTGCGGAGCCTCCTGGGAGCCAAGAGAACGGGGAGAACCAGCCTGCTTTGGCACTTCTATTTTTTTTGCCACATGGCATGTGGGATCTTAGTTCCCCAACCAGGCATTGAACCTGTGTCCCTGCACTGGAAGCACGGAGTCTTAAACACTGGACCAACAGGGAAGTCCCAGTGTCGGCTCTTTAGAACTGATGCTGCAGGCTCCTCCTCCTCTGGGACCACAGGTATCTCCAGGGGTTGGCGCGTCCCACCCGGAGTGGTCTCGGCTGAGGCTTGGGCTGTTGGCTCCCAGACCCACAGAGCTGCACAGGCCTTGGCACTTGGAAAGCTTGACCCCCTGTGACCCAGAAGAGAAAACTGACGCCCCGGAGTCGAGAGGCAGCGAGATGCAGAGCAGGCAGCGAAGTGTGGTGATGTCACGGCCATGAACTGTCACAGCCACGAATCCTGGCCTGGATCAGTTCCCGCTTTTGTGCAGGTTTCTTTTTCTCCGGTCCTCAGTGTTACCATCTGTGGATAGGGCTCCTGACACCTTCCCAGCAGGGCTAGTGTGAGGAATGGAAGAATTTATATGTAAAGCATACTAAGTACGTACTGCGATAGCCAGCCCTCAGAAAACACTCCAAGTAGCTACTGTTATTGACATGATCTCTGTAGTGACAACAAATACTCAGTGAACAATAGCTGAAGGAAACAATAAAGCTTTCATTCAAGGTCAGCAATTCCTCTTGTGCAGATGCCAAGTTCTGTCTGACGCTTCATGACCCCATGGACTGCAGCACGCCAGGCTTCCCCGTCCTTCACCACGCCCCGGAGTTTGCTCAAACGCATGTTTACTGAGTCGGGGATGCCATGCAACCATCTCATCCTCTGTCATCCCCTTCTCCTCCCGCCATCAATCTTTCCCAGCATCAGGGTCTTTTCCAATGAGTCAGCTCTTCCCATCAAGTTGCCAAAGTCTTGGAGTTTCAGCTTCAACATCAGTCCTTCCAGTGAACATTCAGGGTTGATTTCCTTTAGGATTGATCTCCTTGTTATATTCCAGTAAAAAGAAATGCCCAGATTTTTGTGGGCTAGTAAATGTCATGATGGTTCTACAACAGCACAGCCTCAGCCGTGAGTCCCTGACCGGTGAGAAGGGGGCTGTAAGCATCCTGGAAGATGGAAACCAGGGTTGTGCTGAGGACATGGGGTCACAGGGAATAAGGATGGAAGGTAAGATCCCAAAGGAACAAACACAATTCAAGACCTGGCAGGGTGAAGGATTAGGGTAGTTACCTTCAAGTGTGATATAGAACAGACTTGAAATAGCAACCTTCACACTGGCGTGAATATTAATCTTTATAAAAGGACGATGACAGTGTGTTTCGGGGCATGAATTAATCATGAGCTTACACTTTTTAATCTTTTAAAACAAGCTTCTTTATAAACATCTGAGCAGCACCTGCTCAGACTCCCTTTGCAGCCGTGGTGAGACCACTGGTTCAATTATTCTGAAAATGCTGATACTAACTAAAGGCTTCACATGTGTCAGCAATGGCACTAGGTACCAGGGAGACATGCATGTGTAAGTCAGGAGTTGAAGAAAGGAAGAAAAGACAATAGATGATTAGTCTATTGATTACAGTAAGTGCTGATGACTATAGTAAGTGCTACCAGGGGATCATAAAGGAAGTCTGTCCCAGGGCCATAGAGCCTCCCATCATTGTTTCACCTGTGTAAGAGGTGAGGGGGATGGAGATCACGTAACAGGATGCACACCTGTGAAGGCTGAGCACATGTGAAGTGCTATTGCCAAGGAGAACGTCTCCCACTTAACCTGACATGCTTAACCACATACGAGGTGTTAGTTGACATTTAAGGATGAAGGATGGGGGATTCTCTGGTGGCCCAGTGGTTGAGAATCTGCCTGCCAATGCAGGAGACAAGAGTTTCAATCCCTGGAACGGAAGGATCCCACATGCCACAGGGCAACTAAGCCCTTATACCACAACTGCTGAAGCCCTCATGCCCTCGAGCCTGGGATCCACAGCAAGAGAGGCCCACACACCATAACTGCAGAGCAGCCCCCTCTCCCATCTAGAGAACATCCGTGCAGCAACAAAGACCCAGCACAGCCAAAATAAATAAATAAGACTATATGATAAGGAGAAGGACAAATAATAAACAGTTCACACAAACAGCACGCTTGATTAGACAGAGGGGCATGACAGAGTTGTCCCACAGGGAACGCAGGTGTAGCACCAGAGCCAGCCTCTCTAAGTCCTGCCTCTAAAGGACCACACCCAGCTGGAGGCCAGGACTCACCCCATCCACCTCTCCCAACCTCCCAGCAGCACACAGACCCCACAGATTTCCAGAATACTTGAGACACTTGATAATTCTCACCTCCCAGGTAGGGGAGAATGGATACATGTATATGCATGGCTAAGCCCCTTCGCTGTCCACCCAAAACTACCACAATATTGTTAACTGGCTATCACTCAGTTCAGTCGCTCAGTCGTGTCCGACTTTTTGCAACCCCATGAATCGTAGCATGCCAGGCCTCCCTGTCCATCACCAGCTCCCAGAGTTCACTCAGCTTCACATGCATCGAGTCCGTGATGCCATCCAGCCATCTCATCCTCGGTCGTCCCCTTCTCCTCCTGCCCCCAATCCCTCCCAGCATCAGAGTCTTTTCCAATGAGTCAACTGTTCACATGAGGTGGCCAAAGTACTGGAGTTTCACCTTTAGTATCATTCTTTCCAAAGAAACCCCAGAGCTAATCTCCTTCAGAATGGACTAGTTGGATCTCCTTGCAGTCCAAGGGCCTCTCGAGTCTTCTCCAACACCACAGTTCAAAAGCATCAATTCTTTGGTGCTCAGCCTTCTTCACAGTCCAACTCTCACATCCATACATGACCACAGGAAAAACCACAGCCTTGACTAGATGGACCTTAGTTGGCAAAATAATGTCTCTGCTTTTCAATATGCCATCTAGGTTGGTGATAACTTTCCTTCCAAGGAGTAAGCGTCTTTTAATTTCATGGCTGCAGTCACCATCTACAGTGATTTTGGAGCCCAAAAAGATAAAGTCTGACACTGTCTCCACAGTTTCCCCATCTATTTCCCATGAAGTGATGGGACCAGATGCCATGATCTTTGTTTTCTGAATGTTGAGCTTTAAGCCAACTTTTTCGCTCTCCTCTTTCACTTTCATCAAGAGGCTTTTTAGTTCCTCTTCACTTTCTGCCATAAGGGTGGTGTCATATGCATATCTGAGGTGATATTTCTCCCGGCAATCTTGATTTCAGCTTGACTATTTGTAAGGCCTCCTCAGACAGCCATTTGCTTTTTTGCATTTCTTTTCCATGGGGATGGTCTTGATCCCTGTCTCCTGTACAATGTCACGAACCTCAGTCCATAGTTCCTCAGGCACTCTGTCTATCAGATCTAGTCCCTTAAATCTATTTCTCACTTCCACTGTATAATCATAAGGGATTTGATTTAGGTCATACCTGAATGGCCTAGCAGTTTTCCCTACTTTCTTCAATTAAAGTCTGAATTTGGTGATAAGGAGTTCATGATCTGAGCCACAGTCAGCTCCTGGTCTTGTTTTTGTTGGCTGTATAGAGCTTCTCCATCTTTGGCTGCAAAGAATATAATCAATCTGATTTCCGTGTTGACCATCTGGTGATGTCCATGTGTAGAGTTTTCTCTTGTATTGTTGGAAGAGGGTGTTTGCTATGACCAGTGCATCCAATATAAAATAAAAAAGCTCAAAAGATAATTACTTTATTAATTAAAAAAATAATTCTCACCTCCCTAGCTCTGCACAGACTATTCCACTGCCCTGACCTAACCTCAGAGAATTTTGAGCATTACTTTGCTAGCGTGTGAGATGAGTGCAATTGTGTGGTAGTTTGAACACTTTTTGGCATTGTTCTTCTTTGTGATTTAATGAAAACTGACCTTTTCCAGTCCTGTGGCCACTGCTGAGTTTTCCAAATTTGCTGGCATATGGAATGCAGCACTTTAACAGCATCAAACTTCCAACATCTGTTGGATCATAGAAAAAGCAAGAGAACTCCAGAAAAACTTCTGCTTTCCTGATTATGCCAAAGCCCTTGACTGTGTAGATCACAACAAACTGGAAAATTCTTCAAGATATGGGAATACCAGACACCTTACCTGCCTCCTGAGAAATCTGTATGCAGGTCAAGAAGCAATAGTTAGAACTGTACACAGAACAACAGACTCGTTCCAAATTAAGAAAGGAGTATGTCAAGGCTGTATATTGTCACCCTGCTTATTTAACTTATATCCAGAGTACATCATGAGAAATCCAGTGCTAGGTGAAGCACGAGCTGGAATCAAGAATGCCAGGAGAAATATCAATAACCTCAGATACGCAGATAACACCACCCTTATGACAGAAAGTGAAGAGGAACTAACAAGTCTCTTGATGAAAGTGAAAGAGGAAAGTGATAAAGCTGGCTTAAAACTCAATATTCAAAAAACTAAGATCATGGTATCCTATCCCATCACTCCATGGTAAATAGATGGAGGAACAATGGAAACAGTGAGAGACTATTTTCTTGGGCTCCAAAATCACTGCAGGTTGTGATTGCAGCCATGAAATTAAAAGACATCTGCTTCTTGGAAGAAAAGCTATGACCAACCTAGACAGCATATTAAAAAGCAGAGACATTAGCCAATAAAGATCCATCTAGTCAACGCTATGGTTTTTCCAGTAGTCATGTATGGATGTGAGAGTTGGACTATAAAGAAAGCTGAGCGCTGAAGAACTGATACTTTTGAACTGTGGTGTTAGAGATGGGTCTTGAGAGTCCCATGGACTGTGAGAAGATCCAACCAGTCAATCCTAAAGGAAATCAGCCCTGAATATTCATTGAAAGAACTGATCCTGAAGCTGAAACTCCAATACTTTGGCCACCTGATGTGAAGAACTGACTCACTGGAAAAGACCCTGATGCTGAGAAAGATTGAAGGCAGGAAGAGAAGGGGACAACAGAGAATGAGATGGTTGGATGGCATCACTGACTCAGTGGACATGAGTTTGAGCAGCTCTGGGAGTTGGTGATGGACAGGGAAGCCTGGAATCCTGCAGTCCATGGGGTCTCAAAGAGTTGGACATGACTGAGCGACTCTCACTCACTCCTTTCACTCAAGAAGAACTTACGCGCCAGCTGACCTCTGACATCAAAACAGCCTACCTGCTTGGCCCTCAGTCCTGACCCTGCTCCCCTCATTTACTACAGTCATCCTCTAATGATTAGAGCAGCTGATATTTACTGAGTGTTCCCTGGGTGTCAGGCCTAATTCTAAAATTCCTTGTATAATTAATTTAATCCTTCCAACAGTCCCACTGGTAAATACTGCTATGGTCATTCCCATTTTACGGATCATGCCCAGATAGGTTAAGCAACCTGCCTGAGGTCACACAGCTAAATAGAAAGCAAAACTTAGATTAGAATCAAAGCAGTGTGGCGGTGGGCCAGCTTCTTACCTCAGTGCCTCCTACAGGCACCACACAGGAAGGAAGGATGCTCACCAATCTGACCCAGAACCAAGCCCAGGAGGGACCGCAGGGTGCTGAGTGAGTAGAACGGGATGTTGTTGTTGAGTTACTAAGCTGTGTCTGACTCTTTGGGCACCCCATCAAGCTCCTCTGTCCATGGGAATTCCCGGGAAAGAATACTGGAGTGGGTTGCCATTTCCTCCGCCAAGGGATCTTTCAGACCCAGGTATAGAACCTGTGTCTCCTGCATTGGCAGACGGATTCTTTACCACTGAGCCACCAGGAAAGCCCAAATAGGACTGGGTATTAATTCATTAATTGAAAGAAGTTGGATCACATATGCAAACCACCTTGCATAGTCACACATTGAAATACGGTTTGGAATGTAAACCTCTCATTTGAATAAATATTTGCCTTTTCTGTCTCTGCAACAGTTTTTGCAAACTGCTCTTTCATCTCCTGGCCCCCAGCCCAGGAAGCCCTCCCACCCATTTGAGCTTCTACTCCCAACTTGCATGCACCTCCAGGCCTGCTTCAGAGAACTCTCTAGGCCAGAAGACTAAGCAGCAGTTTGCTATGTGTGAAGACATTAGCTAAATGGGGTAATTCACACTAAAATGTGAATGAAGCCAACAGTGGGAGGGGAGCAGGGAGGAGAAGGCATTTTAAGGTGGGAGCTGAGTAAATCCTCTATTTGTTGCAAGCACCTCAACTTTCTGGACCTCGGGGTCACCATGGACACTCCTTATCAGCCTGCCCACCTTGATCCTCCCCCTCAAAGTCACAGAGCCAAGTTACTCAGTTGTCCACTGGCATCGTATTTTTCTGAGCCAAATGGGAAAAGAACAGTGTTTTATAATTAGACCTGACTTTGAATCCCTCCACTTTTGAGCTTTGCAACCTTAGACAAGTAACCTAACATCTTCCAAGCCTCTAGTTTCTCATCTGTAAAATGGGTCTGGAGAGAATTAGATCAGCCCAAGGCAGTCCCGGCACAAGAAGGGGACAGTGTGCTGAGCGTTGATTTCTCTTCCCTGTGCCAGCCTCACTCCTCCTCTTTTCCCTTTCTCCAGGTCTCTGGAAAGGACTTTGAAACTATACCAAGTCATCTACATACGAACCCTCAATTTGTGAACTCTCAAAGATTTGAACGTGTGTCCAGTCATGTAAGTTAGTTCACATGTCTGGCATACCTTGTCACAGGTGCACATCCTCTACAAGTGGTTGTGCTTTTGTGAACTTTACTGTACAGTATGCGTAGAGAACAGTAGAACAGTATCTGTATTTCCAGCCCAGGATGTCCAGTAGCAAGGGTAAAAGAGGCGGTATATAGACAATTGTGTTAGCTGGGTACCTAGGCTAACCTTGTTGGACTTACAAACAAATTGGACTTAAGAATGTGCTCTAAGAACAGAACTTGTTCACATGTAGGAAACTTACTGCACCTCCCAGACTATGTTCTGAAGATATTCTTATCAGATGTTTCTTCCCAAAATTCTCTTGGTTCAATAAGCTTGGAAATCACCAGATTATGCAAGGTTAATTCTTGAGCCTGAAGAACTTCTCACAACATTTAACATGATGCTACTTGCAGCAACTCTTCAAGGCAAGGACTATGATGCTGATTTGTCCCCAAAATTACATTTTAAGAATACGCTACATGCCATGAACATTGCTATCTACCAACAATGAACTTACTTCCTGAAACTTTGCTTACAGGCTGAAGGGGTACATGCATTAGCAAAAAATCCCCTTTTGCCTGAAAGGATTTCAGTGTGGGGACCTCTGCATGGGAGTGACGGCTCAGTGAGTATCCAGGGGCTGGAACCTTCAGGCTGTTTACTCTCCAGTCCCCACTGAGCACATGCCAGGCATCTGCCCTCCTTGATGCCCACCCTTTGTTCTTTTGCATTATCTCTGTGTGTGCCTCTCAGAGTATCTGATGTCCTGGGAGGCAGAGCAGAGTGTGAGACAAAATAAGTATCCACAATAATGATGGTTGAAAGGACGGATGGAGGACTGAATGGATGGATGGACGGACAGATGGGTAGAGGGATAGATGGATGGATGGAAAGATGGGTAGATGGATGGATGGACAGATGGGTGGATGGATGGATGGACAGATGGATGGATGGAAAGATAGTGATGGAAGAATGGATGGATGATGGATAGATGAATGGATGGATAGATGGGTGGGTGGAAAGATGGGTAGACAGATGGATGGGTGGAAAGATGGGTGGATGGATAGATGGGTAGATGGATGGATGGATGGACAGATGAGTAGATGGATGGATAGACAGATGGAAGCATGGAAAGATGGATGATGGAGGAATGGATGGATGCTTGGGTGGATGGATGATGGATAGATGGGTGGATGGAAAGATGGGTAGATGGATGGATGGGTGGAAAGATGGAAGGATAGACAGATGGATGATGGAGGAATGGATAGATGGGTAGGTGGATGGATGGATGGATGATGGATAGGTGAATGGATGGATAGATGGATGGATGGAAAGATGGATGGATGGACAGACGGGTAGATGGATGGATGGACAGATGGAAGGATAGAAAGATGGATGATGGAGGAATGGATGGATGGGTGGGTGGGAGGATGGATGGATGGATGGATGATGGATAGATGGACGGATGGTGAAGAGACAGAATGATATGAGAGACAAAGTGCTAATCAAGGATTCATACCACCCATATTGAAACCCAGATCTTCTATGAGCACATATATGCCTGTGATTCCACCTCTGTTTATGAAACAAGTGACCTGCATGAGTCAGTAGAAACCACAGGGCATGTGATGGGCCAGAGAACAGCACCCCAGGCTATGTAGACCTGGAGCTGCCCAATCTATTTTCCAACAGAAAAGACAGACATCTTCCTTACTAGGTGAAATCTCCTGACATCAATTGTTGGAAATAAATTTAATAATTTTCAAAACCATCTGCAGTCTAAACAAATTCCATCTGTGGAACGTGTTTGTCCCAAGGGCCACCAGCTCATGAGATGTGGAGCAGATAGTCAGGAGCCAGTGTTTATTCAGTGGCTGCTGGGGGCCAGGAGTCTATGTGCTTTACCACAACATCAGCCTTCCACCCGTTCTGGGACTGGTTATGATCATTATCCCCACTTGACAGATGAGACGATAGAGGCTCAGGAAGGCTAAGTAAGTAACTTCCCTGTCGTCAGAGAGCAGGGTCGGAGCTGGGTGATGTGGGAGAGCCTTCTCCTGTGAATGGCAGGGGAGCTCATGTTCCTTGTCCTTGGCATCAGCTCTCACTCAACCCCATAGCAGCCCTGAGAGGTTCCAATTTTCCTGGTGAGGCCACTGAGGCTCAGAGAGCCCCCAGTGGAGTTCAGGCAGGTCCCAACTCAGGTCTGTGCGACTGAAAACAGCAGCACCACAGTTAGCTGCAGGCTTTGCACATACAGGGCTTCCCTGGGGCTCAGCTGGTAAAGAATCTGCCTGCGGTGCAGGAGACCCCGGTTCGATTCCTGGGTCAGGAAGATCCCCTGGAGAAGGGACAGGCTACCTACTCCAGTATTCTTGGGTTTCCCTACTGGCTCAGCTGGTAAAGTATCTGCCTGCAAAGTGGGAGACCTGGGTTCAATATCTAGGTAGGGAAGATCCCTTGGAGAAGGGAATGGCTATGCACTCCAGTAATCTGGCCTGGAGAATTCCATAGACTGTATAGTTCATGAGGTTGCAAAGAGTCAGACACAACTGCACGACTTTCACTGTGCACATACAAGGAAGCTGGCACTTCATGCAATTTCCTGAAAGGTGGGGGAAGGAAACACATATAATCATTTAAAGAAAAGCATTTAACAGCGTGGTACAATTAGGTCACTGTGACCCTTCTCAAGACTTTCATTTTCCCTTATTTCTCTGCCTTTCTCCACCCTACTCTTTTTAAACTACCCCCACTGACCCAGCAGGACATTCCTGATGTAGTAAGTTAATGCCTTTGCCTTTTTCTGTGGGCCCATGTCTGCAAGGGAAACATGCCCCGAATCCCAAGTGTTATTTATCTAATAAGACTGCAGTTACCTTAATTATATTTCAATGTCTCCACTTGTCCGAGAAATTTGCCTGCACCGCCTTGCCATCTCTCTGCTTCTCTAGCCACCTCATGGTCTCTGGGTCCTCTAAGGAATTCCCTGCAGAACTGCCAGCCCCCAAACAGAAGAAGCCTGGCGGGGAGACGGCACACCCGCTGGGTTAGTGGTTAGTGTGGAAGGTCTTCTACTTTGCATTGCAGATGTGTTCCACACCAAGCCAGACAGAGCTCAGAAGCCAAAGGAGCACTAAGGTGGGGGTGGGGGCTGGGGCAGGTGAGGCTCAGACACACCTGAGCTTCTGCATCTAGTCTCTGCCGCTCACCACCTGGATGGCCTTGGTGCCATCACCTGACCTCGTTGAGATTCAGTCTCGTTAGATTTCAGAGTTCGGATCGGTGCAGGTATAATGATGAATGCCATCCTCCCAGGTCCCAGGTGGGTCTCCTTGGGATCAGGTCTCATTTACTCAACAAACATTTACAGAGTGCACATTCAGTGCCAAATAGTACGCTTGGCACCAGGCACTCGGATATGAAAGTGGATTGTTGGTCCCTGTGCTTCATGGGGAGAAAGCAGGAAAATTCTGACTCACAAAGACTTGTGTGATCTTAACCCCTCTGCTGCTTAAAAAAAAGACAAGTTTAGGCAGATGATTTAACTCTGAAGCACTTCATTTTCATTATTTGCACAAAGAGAATAGTTACCTTTTCCCATATTCCTGTGATGACTAAAATAATACAGGTTAAATCCCTACCACAGTCTTTGGATCACAGCCAGTGCTTCACAAATCAAGGCAGTTATTCAACTGATAATCTGTGAACAGGTTGCAGGGTATCAGGGCTTCAACGTCAGTATCCCTGGCAAAAATTCATGTCATTTATTTTTCTGTTTAAGGACCTCAGTTTACCCATCTGTGCAATGGAAGGGCAGTTCTGCCTCCTGAAAAGAACCCAGGCTTTGGGGGCAGACTTGCACCAGAAGGCTAGCTCTGCCCCTTACTGAGCAGTGTGACCTTGGGCTCTGGGACTCTGAGGGTTCCTTTCATAGGCCTCTAAATCCTGTGTGTACCCTTGACCTTGTGTCCATAAGGGAAGAATGGTGGCCAGCATATGGCAGGCTCCATTATCACTGAGAGTGAATAAAGGAGAGAAAGTGATAAAATTAAAGACAGCCACTTTACAGCTCTGCTATAAAAGACCATATGAACTAGCGAACACTCATTCTTGATTCTTTTCAGCCTCCATCTAAACTACCAAGTCCCCAGCACACGGGGATGAGGTAGGGAGGATGAAAAAGGGACTAGATCCTGAGCAGATTCAACTTGTCCTTCCTCCCCAGCATCAAAAGTCCTTAGATCCTGTTGGTGCTGCTACTGCTGTTTATTTGCTAAGTTATGTCCGACTCTTTGCAACCCCGTGGACTGTAGCCCGCCAGGCTCCTCTGTCCATGGAAATTTCCCAGGCAAGAATACTGGAGTGGGTTGCCATTTCCTTCTCCAGGGAATGTTCCCAACCCAGGGATCCAACCTGCATCTCTCTCTTAGGTAGACTGTTTACCGCTGAGCCACCTGGGATCCCCAGATACTGTTAGCGAGGGCTCCGTAAATAGTCTGTGGATGCACTCAGTCATTTATTCAAACCTCACAGCGACTTTCTGGATAACAACTGTTGCACTGGGGAAGTTGAGGTACATGGCAGAAGGGCAGATTCAAACACAGATTTTCCTCCACAAGCTTCCACTCTGTCCACCTTAGCACACACGGGAGAACCTCACCCAGAGCTGAAGGTGCTCTGACTTGGCTCGCCTGGTCTCCCAACCCAGAGAGCATCAGCAGGAGCCAGTCTGGTTCCCTGGCCTGGACCTACTGCCAACCAGCACCTGCCTCTGCCCCAAAGGACGTGCACATCCCTCCCTCACAAGCATCTATAGGGGGCACGGGGCTCATTCAGTCACATAACCAGACCATCTGCGGAAACATACCAAACATGTATCCAAGGAGGTGTCCTTGGCTGAGTTGCCCCAGATCCCGGCTCCCTTGCGCCTGAGCCAGGGTATACAGTCCACACTCAGGTTTGGAGAGCAAAGTGGTTAATCACCCCCGATCTTGAGCTGCCCAAGAATCAGCAGGCTGTTCCAGGAGACTGAGATCACACGTGTGCATCTGTGATTCTACATGGGGCCTGGCTCTGTGACAGGTGAAATGTTTCCGGGAAATCTGGAGCCAGAGAGCCTGAGTGCCAAGCCCCATGGTGGGGATGGATCTTGAAAACATTAAAGCCAGACACAAAAGGGTCACATATCGAATAACTCCATTCATAGGAAACGTTCAGGACAGGCATATGCACAGAGAAGGCAGTGTGGGGTTTCCAAGCACTGGAGAGGGACGTGGTGGTAAGTGATGCTAAATGAGCAAGGCGTCACCCTCTAGGGTGGTGACGGTGTTGTGGCATTAAAGGGGATGCTTGCACGACCCTGAATGTGCTCAGGGTCACTGAATTGTATGCTTCAAGTGTAACATTGATGTTTTGTGAATTCTATCTCAGTTGAAAAGATATCATCTCCAATAGCACACACGCTTGTACTAGGCAACGCACCTATCCAACAGCTCAGTAAACACTACTTCATTCTGAAAATAACTCATAATTTTCTTACGTCTTAGCTCTGACGTCAAGCCTGCCTGCCCCTCCTGGATTCCACTTGCTGTGGTTTAGAATCCACAGATTAAGCCTCCTTCTACCATAGGACAGAGCTTTAAGAGTCTGACACCAGAGCTCATGTCCCAAGAGCGTTTTCCTCGGAAGATGGCATGTGCTGGGATCGTTCAGCCCCAGACAAGAGAGAGGTACTGTCAACAACCCTTACTCACTGCACCCCCAAGCTGTCTTCTGGACCAGCCAGGGCGGCCCCCTCCCTCCCCTGGACATGGCATCTAAGTGCACCGCAGCCCCAGGGGCCACTGCCCATCCTTGGCTCAGCGTGGGGTTCTCCTGGACCTCAGCCTGCTCGTCTTCGTCAGTTCCAGACAACACAGCCTGGGAGCAAGGCTCTGCACCTCTGTTCCTCAAGGACTGTGTGATGCTGGGTCAGCTACTTGACAGCTTCTATAAAACAGGAAAAGACTGCCATCTTGCACCCACCAGGGCGGTGAGGAGCCACAGCACAGACACGCCAGCGTGTAAGTGCAGAGGCACCGACTGGCTTTTCAAGGGTATAAGGGACATCCGTAGCCCAAAGGATGCTGCTGAAAATATTAATAGCAGCTCTCCTATGGGTTCTCCCATTAAATCTGCTCAACTTAACCTCGTTACCTTCCTTCCCCATGCCTGCAGGCCTCAGGGAGCTAGTAACAGATGCTCTCAGTCCACAGGAGAGCGAGCCATGGGTTTTACTAGAAATCAGTCAAGTTCAGAGATTCCAGAGGGAGGGGTCCAGCTTATCAACCTGCAAACCCAACCTCAGGGTGTGGATTGAAGGCTTGACTGGGGGACAGGGCAGATGTGAGAGGGTCTGGCAGGTGGGGTGGGGGAGAAGGTGGTGTAGGGAGCAAAGGATGGGTGGACGACATCCCCCCAAGTGTGGGGGCAGGGCTTTCATTCATCTTAAGGCAGCATGTTAATGTGACCATTTTAAATGTGTAGTGAAAGGCTTTTTGGAGCAGCCATGGAAAATATGCTATTGAGACACTCGCACTCAGACCCCAAGAGAAAGTGCTAAACACGCTCTGTGCTCAGTGCACACCCTCACCGGCCCTGTCTCCACCCTCTGCTTCCCTCGAGTCATCATCCAGTCAATTCCTTGGGTACTCATCCAGTACTCTTGTTCAAAGACAGACTAGAAGCACACTATGCACTTTCTTACTAGAACTTGAACCTGGTTCCTCCAGACTCTGGAACAGTTCATTCTACCATACTCCCTTGCTGTGGATATTTGGTCTCAAACTCCCTATTGATAGAAGAATAATAGGAGCAAACTGATGCCAACTAAATAACAGAAGAATTGATGCCTTCGAACTGTGGTGCTGGAGAAGACTCTTGAGAGTCCCTTGGACTGCAAGATCAAACCAGTCAATCCTAAAAGAAATCAACCCTGACTATTCATTGGAAGGACTGATGCTGAAGCTAAAGCTCCAATACTTTGGCCACATGATGAGAAGAGCCGACTCATTAGAAAAGACCCTGATGCTGGGAAAGATTGAGGGCAGGAGGAGAAGGGGACGACAGAGGATGAGATGGTTGGATGGCATCACTGACTCAATGGACATGAATCTGAGCAAACTCCAGGAGATAGTGAAGGACAGGGAAGGGTTGTGCTCCAGTTCACAGGGATCCCAAAGAGTCAGACACAACTTAGTGACTGAAGAACAATAACAAATAGAAGAATAATAATATCTGTTTAAAGAAACACCCATTTAGGTTCTATCACATACCATCATCTTAAGGAACCTGCGTGTCTTTATTTTCCAAGGAACGTCCGTCCCAGTTGACATCTACTGTCCTGGCAGAATTGTTAACAGGTCCTCACTCAGGCTCAGAAGTAACCAGATATGAATAAGACACTCTCTGGTCCATGGCAACCCCCTAAGAGATACCTCATGATCGCATAATCACTGCCCATTTACAAAATATGCAATGGAGGCTCAGACAGATGATTATTTCAGCCAAGTATCAGACAAGGATTCAGTCTAGCTGGTCTGAAATAGAGGCTGAATGCTAATCTCTCCCCCAATACTTTTCTCTCAACATGAGTGGTTTTCAGATAGTACGCCTAAAACCCCAGGGCAGGGGAGAACCCATTCTTAGAACTCATCAAGAGAATTCAAGGTAACCAAGTAGGTGGAACTCAAAGATTCTCCCACCCCTACTACCATCAGCAGATCAAGCCTCTTCTCTGTTTTACAGAGGGCAAGGGAGGGCTTTTGTAGGAGTTCTTTTGGGGGAAAGTTTATTATTTAAAAAACTGAACAAACTCCCCTCCCATCCAGGCTGCCACATAACATTGAGCAGAATTCCCTGTGCTATACAGTAGAGAGGGGAGTTTGGGGGTTTTCCAGTATTCGTTTATGGATGTGAGAATTGGACTATAAAGAAAGCTGAGGGCTGAAGAATTGATGCTTTGAACTGTGGTGTTGGAGAAGACTCTTGAGAGTCCCTTGGACTGCAAGGAGATCCAACCAGTCCATCCTAAAGGAAATCAGTCCTGAATATTCATTGAAAGGACTGAAGCTGAAACTCCAATACTGTGGCCACCTGATGCAAAGAACTGACTCATTGGAAAAGACCCTGCTGCTGGGAAAGATTGAAGGCAGGAAGAGAAGGGGACAACAGAGGATGAGATGGTTGGATGGCATCACTGATGTGATGGACATGAGTTTGAGTAAACTCCGGGAGTTGATGATGGACAGGGAGGCCTGACATGCTGTGGTCCATGGGGTCACAGAGAGTCGGACATGACTGAACGACTGAACTGAACTGAACTGGGGAGTCTGGGCAAGAATGGATACATGTGTATCTATGGCTTAGTCCCTTTGCTCTCCACCTGAAACTATCATATTATTAATCAGCTATATTGGAGAAGGCGATGGCACCCCACTCCAGTACTCTTGCCTGGAAAATCCCATGGATGGAGGAGCCTGGTAGGATGCAGTCCATGGAGTCGCAAAGAGTCGGACATGACTGAGCGACTTCCCTTTCACTTTTCACTTTCATGCATTGGAGAAGGAAATGGCAACCCACTCCAGTGTTCTTGCCTGGAGAATCCCAGGGACGGGGGAGCCTGGTGGGCTGCCGTCTATGGGGTCACACAGAGTCGGACATGACTGAAGTGACTTAGCAGCAGCATACTCCAATACAATGTAAAAAGCTTAATAAGATAAATCAATAAAAAATAAACAGAATTTCAGTTTTGCTTATTGAGGGCCTGGAACAATGCTGGGCACACTGGGTCCCCAATAAAGGCTTACAAAACAAACAGATGAACTATAATCAATATCGAATATCTTCCCAGGCTGATGGCTACTCTGAACATGACTGACACAGACCTCACATTCATAGCAAAATTCACTACCAAAATATTCAAATCAGAATCATCCAATCCCAACTGCAGAGGGTATCACATGGAGAAACAACAGAAGTCCTAATTACAAAGGAATCCTTGAGGTCACCTGACCTTGCAGGTAAAAAGTATGCCCTTGGCAAGGTTATAAAGCAAAGCCAAGCCATGAACACATATCATTATCTGCTGAAACTACCTAGCAAACCACATACTTTTTATTTTCTCCTGAAAACTGGCCTTTAATCAGCATCCATCCTCTCTGACCCCCCAGTGCCTGGAAGTGCATCATTATATTTATCCAGGGCATAGATAATTCCTTGTTTGCTTGTCTTCCCTATTGGGCCAGAAGCCTCGGGGACTTGATTTTTTCATATCTAATTCCTCAGGGGCTCTGAAGAGTACTTAGCACTGTGTAAAGATTCAATAAATATCAGATGGATAGATGGAGGTTTGGGACTTCCCAGGTGGCGCGAGAGATAAAGAACCTGTCTGCCAGTTCAGGAGACATAAGAGATGAGGGTTCAATCCCTGTGCTGGGAAGATCCCCTGGAGGAGGGGATGGCAACCCACTCCAGTATTCTTTCTTGGAGAATCCCACGGACAGAGGAGTCTGGTGGGCTACAGTTCTTGGGTTGCACAGAGTTGGACACAACTGAGGCAATTTAGCATGCATGCATGGATGGCTGTTTGAGGTGAAAGATTTCCCCTGTGCTGGCTCTCTTTGGAATGTGGGTTCAGGTGTTCTGGCTGCATCACAAGACTTGGCAGGGATTCTGTGTGCTGCAGTCTATGGGGTCACACAGAGTCGGACATGACTGAAGTGACTTAGCAGCAGCATACTCCAATACAATGTAAAAAGCTTAATAAGATAAATCAATAAAAAATAAACAGAATTTCAGTTTTGCTTATTGAGGGCCTGGAACAATGCTGGGCACACTGGGTCCCCAATAAAGGCTTACAAAACAAACAGATGAACTATAATCAATATCGAATATCTTCCCAGGCTGATGGCTACTCTGAACATGACTGACACAGACCTCACATTCATAGCAAAATTCACTACCAAAATATTCAAATCAGAATCATCCAATCCCAACTGCAGAGGGTATCACATGGAGAAACAACAGAAGTCCTAATTACAAAGGAATCCTTGAGGTCACCTGACCTTGCAGGTAAAAAGTATGCCCTTGGCAAGGTTATAAAGCAAAGCCAAGCCATGAACACATATCATTATCTGCTGAAACTACCTAGCAAACCACATACTTTTTATTTTCTCCTGAAAACTGGCCTTTAATCAGCATCCATCCTCTCTGACCCCCCAGTGCCTGGAAGTGCATCATTATATTTATGCAGGGCATAGATAATTCCTTGTTTGCTTGTCTTCCCTATTGGGCCAGAAGCCTCGGGGACTTGATTTTTTCATATCTAATTCCTCAGGGGCTCTGAAGAGTACTTAGCGCTGTGTAAAGATTCAATAAATATCAGATGGATAGATGGAGGTTTGGGACTTCCCAGGTGGCGCGAGAGATAAAGAACCTGTCTGCCAGTTCAGGAGACATAAGAGATGAGGGTTCAATCCCTGTGCTGGGAAGATCCCCTGGAGGAGGGGATGGCAACCCACTCCAGTATTCTTTCTTGGAGAATCCCACGGACAGAGGAGTCTGGTGGGCTACAGTTCTTGGGTTGCACAGAGTTGGACACAACTGAGGCAATTTAGCATGCATGCATGGATGGCTGTTTGAGGTGAAAGATTTCCCCTGTGCTGGCTCTCTTTGGAATGTGGGTTCAGGTGTTCTGGCTGCATCACAAGACTTGGCAGGGATTCTGTGTGCTGCGCTGTGCTGAGTCACTCAGTCGTGTCCAACTCTTTGTGACCCCATGACTGTGGCCCGCCAGGCTCCTCTGTCCCTGGGATTCTCCAGGCAAGAATACTGGAGTGGGTTGCCATATCTTCCTCCAGGGGATCTTTCCAACCTAGGGATCGAACCCAGGTCTCCCACATTGCAGGCAGATTCTTTACCATCTGAGCCACCAGGGAAGCCCAAGAATACTGGTGGGTAGCCTATCCCTTCTCCAAGGGGGTAGTCCTGATCCAGGAATTGAACTGGGGTCTCCTGCATTGCAGGCGGATTCTTTACCAACTGAGCTACCAGGGAAGCCCAGGGTGGCATTCTGCTTGAGGTCAAAAGGAAGGCTGGCTAGCGCTAAAGCCAGAGATATCACAGCTAGGATGGGACTCGAGGAGAACATGAGCGTCCCGGAGCAGGAGACCATGCGGCCATTTACCCAGAGCCCGTCTTGAATGGCATGCTCCCTATTATCAGTTCTGGAAAGGCTGGGGAGGAGGATCCAGTTCTGAGGATCAGAAGCTAAAGCCAGAGATATCACAGCTAGGATGGGACTCGAGGAGAACATGAGCGTCCCGGAGCAGGAGACCATGCGGCCATTTACCCAGAGCCCGTCTTGAATGGCATGCTCCCTATTATCAGTTCTGGAAAGGCTGGGGAGGAGGATCCAGTTCTGAGGATCAGAGAGCAGGCGGTGGACCTGAAAACTGGTCATTTCCACAAGGCTGATGTGCATCCCTGGTTTATCCCAGGCTCACCTGCCACCCACCACCTCTGGATGGAAGTAGGAGGAAGGGAAGAAAGAGAGGAGGAGGACAGGGAGAGATGCATCAGGGAAAGTAGGTCAGACGCCTACTCTTCCAGCAGAACCCCATGTGGAGACGAAGCTTCCAACCCAAGGAATCCCCTCTGATTCCTTAGCAAGCCGCTGCTCACCCGTGTTTAAACCCCCCAGAGACAGGGAACTTCTACCTTACAAGGCCGCAACGGAAATTTCCCCCACGGCTACTCAGTCCCACTCCACACTTACGGGCAGGGACTCTTTCCCCTGACTTTAGGCACCTCCCTATCCCACATTCTAAGTTGCCCTGGACATGGGTCCCTGTTCTAAGAAGCTTTGAGAAATGCTGTCTAAGATGAAGAATTGAAACATTGGTAGACAACGTGCAATTTGCTGTCAAACATCTGGTGAGTTTGCAGAAACTAAGCCATCAGCCGTGTCGAGACATTTCACAGTGCTGGGTGGGCAAGCTGGTGAATTAGGAAACTCACAAAATGTTTGAAGTCCAAAGAAAGACCTCTTAGTCCTCTAAGACTATCTAACAGAGCATATTTTTATAAAATTTTGAGCCTGGATACTCTTTTATATATGAAATATTTGTTGGCGTTATATCAAAGGAGGTCTCTGTGTTCACCCAAGCTTAGGAGAAACTGGGTTAGGCAGCTGTCAAGACTGCAGGACTTTTCAGAGCCTTTAATAAGACAATTTCCTCTGTGACAATCCAAGCAAATCTAGTACAAGGTATCTCTCTACCTTCCTTGATTGTGATAATCCTATTTTGTAGGTTATCACCTGGACTAATAGACTACAGTCCGCTTCTTGAGAAAAGCTATTAAATAATATGATTGAATTCCCATTAAAGATAAGGAAATTCTCATTTACCAGCTCTGCAACCCGAGCACATCATGGACACTTTCAGAGCCTTGGCTGCTTCCTCTGAATTCCCACCTCCAGCTCCAGACAGAAGAGTAATAACTATAAAGTCAGGAGCAAGCGCATGGGAGCTCTCTGGCGCTCACATCACCCTTCCTCCCTGAGTGATAGCCACACACTTGCAAGGGACCCATCTGTTTACCAGCCCAGGCTCTGAGCCAAATGTTGGTCCTAGAGACATCTTCACATCTGTTTTCCCAGCCTTCAGCAAAAAGAAAGAAAAATGGCCTTTTAACCCCAGCTGACACAGCGCTGGGAACTGGAAAGTCCAAGGAGGCCAGTCTTTCTAGTGAATGCAATGTTTTTTTCCCTTCAGAGGTCATGACCAATTGCATTTCTTTTCTCAGGAGCTGGGTGATGAATGTGGCTGATGGACAAGAAGTATCACCTCTGGGTGACACGTTTTAGGGGAAAGTGAACTCGCCTCATCACTTTTGAGCACCGCCTGGCTTAGGTGGATCTTCACAGAAAGTAGAGCTCGGGGAAGCTAGCCTTGGTTTTCCTGGGTGAGCTCTGTCTTTCACAGATATTTATATTGTTCACAGGCCAGTCAAGAGGCGTATAAACAGTTATTGAGCATTTACTATGTGTGTGTCCCTGGCATGAGTGTGTGTGTGTGTATTAGGGAGAATTGGCAGAAGCTCTCCAAACAAAAGGGTTCTTGTGCACAGAGAAAAAGAAAAGAACAGTCAAGGGTAAACTCGTAATTCATGGAGGGTTTAGGAGCCTGCAGACTCAGAATTACCTGGAACATTTCCTTTCAGACACAACCTTTCCTGTGGGTGTGACACATACAGGATATTTCTGGTATTGTTCTAGGTCCTATAAAGCCTGGACACTTACAGATCAAGGATCTGTTATTTTATTTGGAAACAGAATTCACATTCAAGAAGCAAACACGGTGGGAATGTGAATAAGTGCAGCCATTAGGGAAAACAGTATGGAGGTCCTTCAAAAATTAAATCCAGAGCTAATATATTACCTAGCAATCCCACTTCAGAGAACTCCATGAAACGGACTGTGCTGCTATGAAAAGTAAACTTTCTTCACAGTTACATAGAGATTATTTGATTTAAACCTTACAACAATCCAAAAAAGGACTTTTTATAACAATGCAAACAAGAATGGGTTCTACAGGTGACGCAAATGGACACCAAACAGCAGAAGAGGCTTCCCAATGCCAGTGGAGAGCGAGGCCACAGTGCTCAGGACACAGTGACCCTGAAACACTTCCCCCTTCAGCACGTTCTACACACTCTTCCGCAGCTCTCTCTACCCATTCCTTTCCCAGAAGACAAAAACCCTCAACATCCATCCAGCCATTCATTTTTTAAAAATTCCTGAGTTTTGATTAGCACAGGGCAGAAGTCCTCAACTGGAGGGAAAGGTCATTTTTTCTGGCAATGTCTGGAGGCATTTTGGGCTCTTACAACTAGAGAGAGTCACTGGCATGTAGTGAGTAGAGGCCTGAGATGCAACTGACTTCAATACGGTAGTATCAAGGTTGAGAAATTCTGGGTAGACTGTATACAGTGAAAATTATAGGGAGTTCTCTGGTGGTCCAGTAGCTAAAACTCCAGGCTCCCAATGCAGGGGGCTCAGGTTTGATCCCTGGTCAGGGAACTGGATCCCGGATGCCTCATGTAAGAGTCCGCATGCTGCAACTAAAGATCCCACAGGCTGCAACTAAGACAGAGAAGCCAAATAAAACAACACATATTTTTTAAAAAAATCATGTGCCAAGAAAATTCTGCATTGTTTCATGTTTTTATATGTTAAACTAACCAATCTTCAAAATGGCATTATGAGATGAGTAAAAACACTATTCTGTTTAAGTGGAGGAAATGGAAAGCTGACAGTTGACTGCAGTTGCTCTGGATCATAGAATGGAGATTTACACCCTAAAGTCTAGCATCAGGGGGCACACACTCTATACTGCCCTTCATGGTAGAAGAAGACACTGCCTGCATTTTACTCTGGTGGTCGAAGTGGGAGGTTCCGCAGCAGACATAATAGAATCAAGGCCAAGATGACTGGGGTGTCACCTGGTACAGCCACAGTGCCCACAGCATAGCTGGAGAAAGCAGAGCGCAATGGGGCTGAAGTTATCAGGATGGGCTCCGGGCCCAGGCAGGGTTGAAAGGCCTCTGGGCTGATGTCCTCAGTGGCATAAGAGGATCGTGTTCCTGGGATGACTGTAAATATTGGCTGCAAGAGTCTGTGTGGCAGGCAGCTTCTAAGAGGGCCCCAGGAACCCCATCTCCCGGGATCCATGCCCTTGTGGATCCTCTTCCAAGACCACAAACATCCTGGTTCCACTCGGCTTGTCCTCTCCTGTTCTGCCAGATAAACCCGCTGCAGGGTCGTAAGCTGCCCCACGGCAAGGGCCAGCCATAGAGAGACTGAGGGACATCCCCAGCCAACAGTCTGTGGGACCCAAATCCCACCAATGACCCTGTGAGTGAACCAGGCAGGGGACCATCCTTAAAAGGGCCGCAGCCCCGGACAGCACCTCAGTGGCACCCGGGTGAGAGACCAGGGCTAGACTACCCGGCTGAGCCATAACCACCCGCCTGACCCATGGGCACTGAGAGATAATACATGTTTACTCTTTCAAGCTGATAGTCTTTGTGCTAATTTATTTCACAGCATAGAAAACGAATACAGCATGCCTATCAGATGCTTTCTGCAGGCTGTTTCAGACCCTCTTGGCCTCACCCGGCTCTGATTCCAGGCATCTCAGGGCAGACTGAACTGTTTGGGCTCCAGTCACCTTCATGTATGTAGGTGGAATCTGATCTCATCTTGCCTGATTCTTAAAAAAAAAAAAAAAAACTTTAATAAAGTACATGGAAAACCCATAGCTGTAATCAAACTCAGTAAGTAAACCCTGAAAACCTTCTTTACACAGGCATGAACAAAAGAAGGATGCCTGCTTTTGCCACTTCTATTCAACATAGTACAGCAATTCCTAGCCAGAGCAATTAGGCAAGAAAAAGAGATACGAAGGCATCCACATATGGAAGGACAGAGAAATATTTTCTCTGTTTGCAGATGTCATTACCTTGTATGTAGAAACCACTACAGTTCATCACACATATAAACACACACACATACACAAACAGCAGGATACACACACATTTTCAGAGCAATTAAATGCATATAGCAAGGTTGCAGATACAAATCAACATGCAAAATCATTTCCGTTTTTATACACTAACAATGAACAATGCAAAAAGGAATAAAATTCATAGGCGTAAACAGAACCAATGAGGCAAAACACCTGTATATACACATACATATATATACACATACATATAAAGATACATATATACACACATACACATATATACACATACATATATATACACACACACATATATACACACATGCACATATATACATATACAGATAGATACATATATACATTTGCACACATAGACACATAAATATATACACGCATGATGAGACAGATCTTTGTTCACCTTGCCTTATTCTTACCACACCCCTCCCTCCTCCCACCTGCTTGACCTCATGCAGGTCCAGTCTGGAAGCGCAGGGGAGTTACTTTGCTGGGGAACAAACCTTGACCACAGGCAGGCAGGAACAATGGAGAAACAGTCTCCTCTCTCCTGCCACCCAGGATGGGCATCAGAGATGCAATGGAAGCTGGCTCTCAGGTGAAGCTCTATGGTGCCTGTGGGAGTGTGGAACCACTGTGGGTAGAGTTGGCTCCAGGTAGCCCCTGCATGGGCTGGCCCTCCTTCCTTGCAATCACTCTCCCCAGAACTATGGGCACACAGGCCTTTGTCTCTAGTTCTGCTTTCCGGACCAGCTGGGCTGAGATAGACAATATCTAGCACACAGGGAGGTGCAGTCAATGGGAACTATTGAGCCTTCTCTCTCTATGGCTGGGTGACCCCAACTGAGCTCCTTTGACTTTGAAAGTTTTACAAGTCCACAGCTTCTTATTTCATTCTCACGGCCTCTCGCCTTCCTGGGGCACAAAGCTCCTGGGCAATGAACAGGTTTTGCAATCACATTAATGAAGAGCTTTCTTTTTAACTCTCTTTCCACACCACCTCCCTGTCCTTCCTGCCTTGTTGATACTTCCCAGCTTAGGTTTCCTCCATCTCACCATCTGTTCATACTTCCAAGTCTTTGCTTATCTGTTCCCTCTGCTTCCCTCCCACCTTATGCTTAATTCTTTTAAGATTTTTTTTTTTTATTGGACCATTTTTAAAGCCGCTACTGAATTTGTTATGACATTGCTTCTGTTTTGTGTTTTGGTCTATTTTGGTTCAAGGCATGTGGGATTTTAGCTCTCTGACCAGGGATCAAATTGGCACCCTCTGCTTTGGAAAGTAGATTCTTAACCACTGGAACTCCAGGGAAGTTCCTAGTTAATTCTTTTCTTAAATTTAATTTTTAACTTCAGGACAGGTAGTTTACAATATTGTGATGGTTTCTGCCATACCTCAACATGAATCAGCCATAGTATACATATGTTCCCTCCCTCGTAAGCCTCCCTCCCACCTCCCTCCCCATCCCACCTTTCTAGGTTGTCACAGAGTACCAGCCTTGGGTTTCCTGTGTCATATGGCAAATTCCCACCGGCTATCTATTTTATATATGGTAATGTACATGTTTCAAAGTGACTCTCTCAAATTATCACACCTTCTCCCTCCCCCACTGAATCCAAAAGTCTGATCTGTTTCTGTTGCTACCCTTGGATAGCTTCCTCAGTACTATCTTTCTAGATTCCATATGTATGTGTTAATATATAACATTTGTCTTTCTCTTTCTGACTTACTTCACTCTGTATAATAGGCTCTAGATTCATTCATCTAATTAAAACCAACTCAAAGGCATTCCTTTTTATAGCTGAGTAATATCTCATTGTGTATATGTACAACAACTTCTTTACCCATTCATCTGTCGATGGACATCTAGGTTGCTTCCAAGTCCGAGCTACTGTAAATAGTGCTGCAATGAACACTGGGGTGCATGTGTCTTTTTCAATTATGGCTTCCTCAGGGTATATGCCCAGTAGTGGAATCACTGGGTCATATTGTAGCTTTATTCCTAGTTTTTTCTTTATTCATTTTTTAAATATTCCTAGTTTTTAAAGGAATCTCCATACTATTCTCCTTAGCTGCTGTACCATTTTCTCCACGTCCTCTCAAGTATTTCTTGTTTGCACACCTTTTGATGATGTCCATGCTGATCAGTGTGAGATGATACCTCACTGTAGTTTTGATTTGCATTTCTCTAGTAATGAGCGACATTGAGCATCTTTTCATGTGTTGATTAGCTATCTGTATGTCTTCTTTGGAGAAATATCTGTTTAAGGCTTCTGCTCACTTTTTGATTGGGTTCTTTGCTTTTCTAGTACTGAGCTTCATGGGCTGCTTATATATTTTGGAGATTAGTCCTTTGACAGTTGTCTAATTTGCTATTATTTTCTCTCATTCTGAGGGTTGTCTTGACACCTTGCTTATAGTTTCCTCTAGCTAATTAAGCATTCTTTTTTTAAAATTTTTGAATGAAGTACCATTGATTAACAATGCTATGTTCAGGTGAACAACAAAAGTTGTACATATATGTATCTACTCTTTTTCAAGTGCTTTCCCCAATTAAGTTATTACAGAATGTTGAGCAGAGTTCCCTGTGCCATACACTTGCTCCTTATTTTTAACAACCCATGTGAAAGGGCATCCTATCCTGTAATCTAGGACATCTGCCCCAAAGACCCCTGTTAAGTCTAAACATCCTTTTGTCTGCCTTAAATTATTCATTTTTCTCCAAAAATGCCACAAACTCAACTGGGAGAAGGATGAAATCTTCTCTCATCTAGCTTTTGAGTATGTCACGCATGCGTGCTAAGCTGCTTCAGTTGTGTCCTACACTGTGCGACCCTATGGATTATAGCCCCACAGGCTCCGCTGACCATGAGGATTCTCCAGGCAAGAGTACTGGAGTGGGTTTTCATGCCCTCCTCCAGGGGATCTTCCCAATGCAGGGATTAAACCTGTGGCAATGCTGTTTGTCTGTCTGTCTGAGTTTTCTAGCTGCCCCGGACCAGTGATGGCTGATAAATATTATGGTTTTCTGATTGATCTTGGGGGTCCATTTGTGATATTTCTTTGTGCCAAAAAAGAAAATAAAAAAGAGTGGTTCAATTTGCTAAATGAACATTGAAATGCTTTATCTGTGTTTTCTATAAATAAAAGAGTGCAATTAAAAAAAAAAAAACTGTGCCTCTTATGTCTCTTGCATTGGCAGGCAGGTTCTTTACCACTAGGACCACCTGGGGTGCCCTAGACTATGTTACTCAGTTCAGTTCAGTTGCTCAGTCGTGTCCGACTCTTTGCGACCCCATGAATCACAGCATGCCAGGCCTCCCTGTCCATCAACAATTCCTGGAGTTCACTCAAACTCATGTCCATCGAGTTGGTGATGCCATCCAGCCATCTCATCCTCTGTCATCCCCTTCTCCTCCTGCCCCCAACCCTCCCAGCATCAGTCTTTTCCAATGAGTCAACTCTTCGCATGAGGTGGCCATAGTATTGGAGTTTCAGCTTTAGCATCATTCCTTCCAAAGAAATCCCAGGGTTGATCTCCTTCAGAATGGACTGGTTGGATCTCCTTGCAGTCCAAGGGACTCTCAAGAGTCTTCTCCAACACCACAGT
>SJYT01047791.1:276508-357780 GCA_006410635.1 Cephalophus harveyi
CTTTTTCACTCTCCCCTTTCACTTTCATCAAGAGGCTTTTTAGTTCCTCTTCACTTTCTGCCATAAGGGTGGTGTCATCTGCATATCTGAGGTTATTGATATTTCTCCCAGCAATATTGATTTCAGCTTGTGATTCTTCCAGCCCAGCGTTTCTCATGATGTACTCTGCATATAAGTTAAATAAGCAGGGTGATAATATACAGTTTTGATGTACTCTGTTCCTATTTGGAACCAGTCTGCTGTTCCATGTCCAGTTCTAACTGCTGCTTCCTGACCTGCATATGGGTTTCTCAAAAGGCAGGTCAGATGGTCTGGTATTCCCAACTCTTTCAGGATTTTCCACAATTTGTTGTGATCCACACAGTCAAAGGCTTTGGCATAGTCAGTAAAGCAGAAATAGATGTTTTCCTGTAACTCTCTTGCTTTTTTGATGACCCAGCAAATGTTGGCAATTTGATCTCTGGTTCCTCTGCCTTTTCTAAAACCAGCTTGAACATCTGAATATTCACGGTTCACGTATTGCTGAAGCCTGGCTTGGAGAATTTTGAGTGTTGCTTTACTAGCGTGTGGGATGAGTGCAATTGTGCAGTAGTTTGAGCATTCTTCGGCAGTGCCTTTCTTTGGGATTGGAATGAAAACTAACCTTTTCCAGTCCTGTGGCCACTGTTGAGTTTTCCATATTTGCTGGCATATTGAGTGCAACACTTTCACAGCATCATCTTTCAGGATTTGAAATAGCTCAACTGGGACTATGTCACTACTCTTTATTAAATAAATGATAAATAGGATAAAGAAAGAATGGCAAAAGACACTCTTCTCTTGAACACTGCTAACAATTTCAACGTAAATCTGTAAGCTGCTCATTTCTGTGTTCAAAGAGAAGTGTTGGAATAAAAGCACATATTCTTTCAACCAATTCTCTGCTTTGAGACTACAGTTTGACAGGCCCCATTACCACTTTGCAGCAAGGCCAACAACGTGGCCCTCCTCATGCATTTGAGACCTTGTGAGATGACACAATAAAACACAGAGCACTTCAGGGGAGAAGGTAACGAGTGCTTTTCACCTCCCTGTTTACCTTGGTTAAGCCAACAACCCTTACCTCTCAACACCTCACCTCCTGTATTTCCAAAAGTGAGAACATGAAAAATCCAAACTTCTACAGCCTGAGAAATGTGTCTATAGATCAGTGACTTTAAATCAAGATCCTGAGGAACTGCTAGGATAACTTAATAATTCAGGCCACTTAAAATTCCTTGGTGGCGGTGGGGGGGGACTTCCCTGGTGTCCAGTGGTTAAGACTCTACCCTCCCCATGCAAGGGGAGCCCGGGTTCAATCCATGCTTGGGGAACCAGATCCCACCTGCTGCAACTGAGATCCCACATGTGGCAACACAGATCCTGTGAGCTGCAACTAAGCCCTGGAGCAGCCAAATTTTTTTTTAAATCCCTTGGGGTCACACGTACCACAAAATGGGATGCTTATTAACACTTGGGGCAGCTCATTCAGTTTCCACCTAAATAATGAACACACAGGATTTTCGATTTGTCTTTCTAAGGACACATCCTGTGTCCTGTGACAAGTCACCTACCCACTAGCCCTCAGTTTCTTCATCTATGAAATCAAAACCAAAATGGGCCACCATGGCTCCCCCACAAGGGGTGGAAGTGATGATTATAGGAAATAATATGAACGGAGTAAAACTCTGAAATATAAAGAGCTTCCCTCTTCTTCCATGCAGATGACTGTCCCAGCACTGTCTTTCATTTTGGGCCACTGGGCATCCAGCATTCCCCAGTCCCAGAAGAGAGATGGTGCATTTAAATTGCAGACACAGAAAGAGAAAATTGGGTCCCTGATTTTAAGTTTCAAAACTGACTTTTGAATGTAATGAGAAAGACCAAAATTTGATAGCAAACATTTTGGAGTTTCAAAAGTCTAGGAATTCCAGCCTGAATAGTAGCTTTAGAACATTACAGTGTAATCTATTCTTCCCCCTCTTCAAACTAGAAACTAGCAATGTTTGACTGGAACAGGGCAATTTGAGAGAGAGTTGAAAGGAGGAAAGACGGCACATTCCCTGTAAGAGGCTCCATGCTCTTCCCCACCTGCAAACTCGGCCAGGTGTCCCTACTTACAGAGACAGTGAGTCTCTCCTGATGACCTGGAAGAATCTCTGTGCAGACTGCCCCTGTATCTGCTCATCCTGGATCAGGCTGGGGGATGCAGCAAGTCCTCAGTGTTTTCCAGGCACTGACAGGTGTCCTAGAAAAAGGACCTTAAAGTCTTCATGGAGCCAGACATGGAAGGAAGTCCTGGGCTAAGAGCTGAGAGGTTAAGACTAAGGCTCCTGTAAGAAGATACAAAATTCAAGTGATGTTGATGAGGGCAGATAATAACCAAGGATTAAACAATTCCATCTCCCAACCTCCACCCTCACCTCCAATACTGTGACTTTCTGCAAGCCCAAGAACTTGGCTTCAACCTCACAGAAGAGTAAGGTGAGATTCTGGACTCTATGGCTGCTATTTTATAACCTGGAGATTAGAATAGAAACGAAGTTCAACGTCAGAAAAAGAGCTACATCCCTTGTAAACCTGGGTTGGTGAGCTATGTCACCTGAGCTAAGGGCCTTGCACGGTGTCTGATCTGGAGCATCTCTAAACTAAGTAGCAGTTTCCTCCCCGGGTGGTTGAACTGACCCTGACCTTCCTGTGAAGCTCTACAGTTTAGCTGTCTGTGGTGACAATGACAAAGGATTTAATCGCAGAATTTTTGCCTGGTGGGGAAATTGCCAGGCTGCCTCCCTCAATATAGAATTTGGCACTGAAACCATGGCAGGTTAAGAGACACCCCAGGACACAGCAAAGAAGCAGCAGAAATCGGGTCGGGACAGGTCTCTGATCCATGACAGGGTCCCTTCCACTTTCCATGAAGCTTCCCAAAGAGCAAAGCTGAATAGGCCTTTGCAGGAGATCATCAGTGATTTAAATGGCTGAAGATAGAAGGTCAAGATGCAGTTAATTAGTATAAAGAGCCAATTAAGAGGACATTGTCTCAAGGGGAATCCTTTACTCTCTGGAGTCTAAGAATGAAAGGCAGTGATATAGTAACTTAGGGATGATCCAGAGAGAGGATATGGAGTGGAATGTGGGAGGGGGATTCAGGATTGGGAGCTCATATACACCCGTGATGGATTCATGTCAATGTATTGCAAAACCAATACGGTATTGTAAAGTAAAATAAAGTAAAAATTAAAAAAAAGAAAAGAAAAAAAAAACAGACTGGGATGATATTCCCCCCAAAATAATAATAATAATAATAATCCCTCAGCTCCCCTTGGGCCCAACCCCTGAAAAATAGTTTTATCCACTTCCTCTGTCAAACATCTCCACTGGCTTCCCAATGTCTGGAGACTAAAGTCCATCCCTTTGGCATAGCACACAAGGCTGTCCTTGATCTGGCTTGAAGGTACTTTTTAGCTTCATCTCTCACCCTAGCCTTCCAGGCAATCTCCTCTCCAACTCTTTGACACTTCCTGAGCCATACATCACACTGCATTTTACAAATATTATTTCTTAGGTAGTTATTCAAAGTGTCCTTATGCACAGATATTGTGTAACCTTGGTGGCTCAGATGGTAAAGCATCTGTCTGCAACGTGGGAGACCTGGGTTTGATCCCTGGGTTGGGAAGATGCCCTGGAGAAGGAAATGGCAACCCATTCTAGTATTCTTGCCTGGAAAATCCCATGGACAGAAGAGCCCGGTAGGCTACAGTCCATGGGGTGGCAAAGAGTCAGACACGACTGAGCGACTCCACTTCACAAGGCTCAGTTAGCCATAGTTTGTTTACTCCGCTGATTTGCCTCTTACTTTACAACAAGACCATCACAAATGTGTCCCAAAGCTATGTAGAGCCGAACACGTGGTCATCACTATCTTACTAAATCTCAAAATTACACACTCTAAGTATCACCATTAATAACAAGATCTGTCACTATGTGAGTGATCAGTCTTTGCCAGGAGTTCTCCCAAATATTTCATATTCATGGACTATTTGACCCTTACAATGACCTTGGAGGTGGGGGATATTAACTTAATCTTAAGCTGGAAAAGACTCAGAGAGGGCAAGTCATTTGATCAAAATTCAAATGGAGTAAATGAAAAATGTAACTGGATCCCAAAGCACATACTTTTAGGCGCTGTATTTCAGCCATAAGCACTTACTTGGAAGCATTGAGTGTAACTGGGAGATCAAGGATCACTCTGAGTAGGCTCCATGTAAATGAGATGTGGCTGTGGAGGGAGATGAGACAGAGCCCACTCCTGTATCCATAAAACTGTTGAGAGGGAAGGCAGGTGTTCCCCTGACAGTGGCCGTATTAGAATGTCCATTGTCCAGAAGGACTCCACTCATTGGCTTCATTGAGCATTCCATTTGGAATGGCTCTAGTGCAATGGAGATGAAAGGGCCACTAAGCCTTCTTAATGCATTCCCTTTAGAGCACAGGATTAGCATCCTCCAGGCTTGGCTTTCCATCCTGCTTTCACCTCTTTGAATAAGAACCTTATTTGAACCCTGAGCTTTCACATGAGCGTTGGTGAACAACTGGTCTGGGAGGCACTGTCCTTGGTGCTGAAGCCACACAACCAAGGCTTAGTTCATGGGATCCAAGAGTTTACAGGAACTGAAGAATTTTAGTGGAGAAGGCAATGGAGAATTTTAGTACAATTTGGTAAGCACAGCACAAAAGGAACATATGCCTCGAACTATACATCAATACACTGCACCAAATGACTAGTAATCAAATGTAAAGGTGCTTAACTTCACTTGCAAACACGAATTAAAAATTGTAATATGATATTAGTTCACACTGACCAGATGGCCAAATGAAAAAGGCAGATGAAGCCAAGTGTAAGAGGATGTGAAAGTGTCAGTCACTCACTCGTGTCGGACTCTTTGTGACCCCATGGACTGCAGCCCACCAGGCTCCTCTGTCCATGGAATTTCCCAGTCAAGAATACTGGAATGGGTTGCCATTCCCTTCTCCAGGGGATCTTCCTAACCCAAGGATCCAACCTGGGTCTCCTGTATTGCAGGCAGACTCTTTATCATCTGAGCCAACAGGAAAGCCCAATAATCAAATGTAAAGATGCTTAACTTCATTTACAATCTTACAAACACAAATTAAAAATTGTAATATGATATTAGTTCACACTGACCAGATGGCCAAAATGAAAAAGGCAGATGATGCCAAGTGTAAGAGTATGTGAAATAAATGAAATTTCTTTGTACAGATGGGGTTAGTGTAAATTGATATGACCACTTTGAAAAACTATGTAGCAGTATCCATAAAAACTAAATGTGGGCATACCCTATAATCTAAACTAGCTATGCCAGTCTTAGCAATATATTCAACAGAAATGCATACACATATACATTAAAAGGCATGGATACAAATATTATCATTACCTATAATACTTCAATACTGGAAATTATACAAATCTTAGTAGAATGAGTAAATTAAATGAGGTATATTTATACTTTAGACACTAAATGGTAAAATACAATTATAAACAGGAATATGGATGGCTTACATAGTCATGTTTGAACAAAAGAAGCCAAATGAAAAAGAATGAATACTGTATGATCCTATTTCTATAAAGTTCAAAATAGTCAAAACTAATAACCTATGGTGTCAAAGTCAGGACAGTATGTTCTTAGCAATGGTTTTCAGTACCCAAAGGGAATCAGGCAGAGTGTACATGATGCCTGTTTGTTTGATATAGATGCTGGTTAAACTGAATTTCTGAGTTTGGGAAAATCCATTGAGATTATACAAATAAGCATTATTTCAATCATTTTTACATTTTCTTCCACAATATTAATATATTGCAATATGCCTTTTAACTTTTTTTCAAAAGGCTCATGTTTTATCCTGAAACAAAAACACACATTCATATCCATTGAGTTAGTGATGGTATCTAACCATCTCATCCTCTGTCATCCCCTTCTCCTTTTGCCTTCAATCTTTCCCACATCATGGTCTTTTCCAGTGAGTCAGCTCTTTGCATCAGATGGCCAAAGTATTGGACCTTCAGCTTCAGCATCAGTCATTCCAATGAATATTCAGAATTGATTTCCTTAGGATTAACTGGTTTGATTTCCTTACAATCCAAGGGACTTTCAAGAGTCTTCTCTAGCACTACAATTCCAAAGCATCAATTCTTTGGCACTCAGTCTTCCTTATGGTCCAACTGGGGATTCAATAACAAATAGCTAATGAGGTCATGGCTCTCCTTGTGGCTGAAACAGTACAGAAACTGCCTGCAATGCTGGAGACCTGAGTTCAATCCCTGGGTCAGGAAGATGCCCTGGAGAAGGGCGTGGCAACCCACTCCAGTATTCTTGTCTGGAGAATCTCATGGATTGAGGAGCCTGGCGGGCTACAGTCCATGAGGTTGCAAAGAATCGGACACGACTGAGTGACTAACACTTTCACACTTTCACTTCCAAAGAGGTTATACCTTCCTCTTAAATTGTCAATATTTTTATATTTACCTTTGTTCCTATTACAGATGCAGACTTCTATTCATCCTTCAAAACCTAATTTAAACATCTCATTCCCTCAGAAGTCTTCCCTGATCTTGTACTCCCTTATTCCATTCCACAAAATGTCCCTGAGTGCTTACTGCGTAGATGTCACCAGCCCAGCTACCAAGGATTCCAGGCTGAGTAAAATGTCCTGTCCTTCCAGTGCTTACATTGTTGAAGCAGGACTCATGTGCAGGGCTCTCAAATGCAATTTCCAGCTGTCGTAAATGCTATGAATGAACAATGCACAGAGCTTTAAAACAGGGAGCATCAGGGCCAGTCTTGGAGGTCAGGGAAGACTTCCTCAGGCAGAGTTAATTAACCTGGTACCATCTGGACCTTCTGTGTTTGCACTCTCTTCACTGCACTGTAATTCATTTTCTATCTGTCTCTACTATCGTCTACGAGCAACACAAGGTCTGGACTGTGCCTTATTCACGCCTTGATTTCATGTCTGAGGAAACTTGGGTGGCCTCTTATAGGCAGTCAATAGATCTCTCCTGAATTGACTTGTATGATCATCACCATTATCCCTGCTCTCCTTGTGGCTGCCACCATTACTGGAGAAAAATGTAGGAAGCATCTAAGCGAGCACAGACCCTGTGTGATGAACTCTATATTAACCGTAACTTCTTGGCAGCTAAAGGAAGAAAACAGCCATTTGCTGATGATAAAAGAGAAGAAGAAGCTGAGGAACTTGGACTGCTTCTTTGGAATGTTCATTTGTTTTCAGCACCTCCTCTCGAGTTCCTTGTAGCACTGGCACAAACTTGCATGGGGACAGCTTTCTCCCCATGGATGACTCTGGGCAAATCCCATATCATGATTGTGTTTTGCAAAAAGCCTGGCTAAAACCTCTGCTTACAAGGAGGACAGCAGGCAGAGGTGGCATCCGGACCAGAGCAGAGATCAAAGAAACTGTCCTGGCATGAAACAAAATCTGCTCTTAAGTACTTTAAATATTATAGCTGGATTTATATATATATACATATATATATATATATACCTGAAAGGCCCCTTTCAGAAATCCTCCCCCATCATAAAGGGACAAAGGCACTGACTGAGACCTGGGAAGATCAATTCCAGGACATGAGCAAGCAAAGGGCAAAACCGTGTCTTGAGTCTTAGCTTTGAGGGTTTTATATGCAAGAATCCCCCCACTGTGCCTGGTTATTTTAATATTTTTCCTTGTACTTTGTGACATATTCTGTGCATCTTTTTAAAAAATTGTGGTAAAATCATTTAACATGAGATCTAACATCTTAACAAAATTTTAAGTGTACAATACAATACTGTGAACTATAGCCATGATGGTATACAGCTGGTATCTAGAATTTACTTAATCTTGTATAACCGAAACTTTATATCCATTGCACCCAAAATATGAAATTCTAGCTAAGAGAGCACTTTCTAGAGAGGAAAGTTTACAGAGATGGCAAAGTCAGTATTTTCACTGTTTTCCTTTAATCCTTTCAACATCTTTGCAGCCCCACCCTCCCCTGGCCAACTTTCATATGCACCTGACTTGGCTCCTGTGCTTTCTAATTCCATCTGTGCTGATATGAGCAGCCACTACTTACTGATCACCCATGAGCCACACACACCCAGACACTTGACATACACCACTTCTCATGCTAGGATGGACACTGGAAGGGCATTTACATGTACCTTGGATATCCTCTGATGCATAACAAGACAACCCTGAAACTCACTGACTTAAACAACAGTGCTATCGTCGGCTCCCAATTCCCTGGGTCAGAAATTTGATCAGATCTCAGCTTCCTGACCCTACATCCAGCCTGGGGGCTCTGAGTCATGGCTGGGATGTGCAAAATGGCACTTGGCCTGTCTGTCCTGAGGGGCAGTCAGAGTTCACGTTGGTGCTGGTCTCCATGAGGGAACAATCTGGAAGGTGAGAGTAGAAGCTGCAAGCTTGTTAAGGCCCAGGCTTGGAAGATAAAGGACAGCACTTCAGTCACATCCTACTTGTCAAGCCAGGTGAGATGGCTGACCCAGGTATAAAGGGAGGAGAAAGAATTTCTGGCTCCATGGAGGAGAGCGAGGTCACCTTGCAAAGGGAGGGATATGTCATTACAGACATCCTTGGACATGAAATCTACTAGAATATAATGGTTAGGGCCATGTTCCTTGGAGTCAGACATATCAGCTCTGCCATTGCTGTGTGTCTATGAGCATGTTATTTCTCCTTTCTGAGCCTCGAGTTTTTTGTTTTTTTTTTTTTTTTTCCCACCTCTAAAATGGGAATAACAGCAGTCATCTCATAAGATTCCCTAAGGGAATAGATAAAATAATAAATGAAATGAGCTTAATACTCAAAAGATTTCCTAAGGGAGCAGACAAAGTAACACATAAAATGAGCTCAACACTAGGCCCCATGCAGAGCAAGACTCTATAAACAGTTACTGACGCTAAAGGGACCATGCAATTTATCATCCAGTTTGGGGTAGTTTTGAGAAAGGGGGAGGGGGCTGCTTTGTGTAATCATCACGTTGTATCAACAGGTATCCACTGAGGTTTATATTTATATAAACCTCCAGGTTTATATTCACCTCCAGCTACTATTATCATTCACTTTTCAGAAAGGAGGAAATCAAACTGAAACTCAAAGAGATGAATAAGCTGGCCCAAGTTTATGTGCTTGCCTGCACGCTCCCTCATGCACTCATGGAACTCCCCTTCTGTGCCAGGTGTTGAACAAGAGAATACACATCCCCGTCACCACAGAATTTATCTTCTAGGGACAGAGATGGGATTACCAAACAAGTAAATAATCCATTTGCAGTAATACTGGCATCTGTGGAAATGAGTCAGGGTAAAGGGAGAGAAAATGCATTTGTGGCATGACTTCACCGGAAAGGAACAGACAATCCTGATTCAATGATTAAACCCACATTGGCTCACAGGTCTGTCCAGGTATCCCTTTTCATGAGAGTTTTGCTGGAACACAGCCATACCCTTTTGTTTGCATATTCTCACGGCTGCCTCATGGTGCAACTGCAGTACCAAATACTTTAACAATTCACAAGCCTGCAACTCATAACAGATCTCCTACTTCTGGCTTAAACAACACAGAAACATAACAAATGTATACTCATCCCCCCCCACACATACACACAGTAAGTGAAGAGTCAGAGGAAAATGACATCATGCCCCGGGCCCCTGCTGTCCTAAAGTTCTCAGGCTCTGCCCATCTTTTCATTCTGTGGCTTTCAGGTTATAGTTTCATCCAAGCCTGAAGCCTTCCAGGTTTGCAAAGTGGCTACAGTTATTCCATATATTGACATAGCATCAATATCAGAAGGAGAAGAGACGTCTCCTAAAACTGCCTCTTCTGGGAGAGAAAAAACAGTCCTTCCCAGAGGTCCCCATGATCCCCAGGCCTCACTGTCCAGGACTGAGTCACATGCCCTTCCCTAAACCAGCCACTGGAAGGGAAGGAGGCTAAATGGGCGGATACCCATCAGGAGAATCCCTGGGACAAGCAGGAGGACTCCTCTCTCCTAAATCACATTTCAGAGAGGCACACACGTGAAGAACTGGGGGCAACAGAGGAAAGAACTAGACACCAACAGCATCTGACATGAAGAGCGATTGCAGTGGGCAAAAGGGTCAAGGATTCCTTTACAAAGGGAGTTCAGTGAAGGACTCAGGATATGACATCCGAACACGGACCTGGATGATAAAAAAGAAAAAAGAAGAAGCAGCAGCTCTTCAAAAGATTGTATAAAAGAGCTTCTCAGGTACAGGGACTGCTGGTCAGGAGCAGGGCTGGTATTCAGAGCCCCTCTCTGGATTCAAACCAGTGTGGTCCTCACCACTCCACGCTGCCTACTGAATTTGTCCTTGGTTCTTCACCAACTGTCACTTATCTCACGGTCTTCCTTAAAGTCTTCGGTTACATCCTCTGGAGCAGATATGTCCCCCTGTCTCATTCAACCTGTACTGCCCAACGATTCTTGGAACTTTTCTCATTCTCTTTGGTATACACGAATTAGCTCAGCCTTCTCTTCTCCTATTACAATGTAAGGTCCTGAAGGTCAGTGGCCAATTTTGACTCAGACTCATAGCGGCTCTGACAGCATTGAACAGGGTGAGCACACAGCACAGAAACAGAGCAGGACTCTACAGTCCTTCCCTGACCATGTCCTCCACCTGCCTTTTGCAATGGAAAAGCTTTAGCCAAAGAATAAGTTTAATTAGAGAAGTGAGAACACGCAGAAGCAAAGAAAGGCAGTAAAACAGGACAAAATAATAACAGTTTCATCAGTAAACAAAGTCACATTCCTTCTCCAGGGCTGTACCTAATATTCTGAGCCACATCCTGTGAGCTGCCTTGTAGATACCAAAACCCACGCCAGGTGGAGGAAGTTAACTGACAGCAGCTCTTCAAAAGATTGTATAAAAGAGCTTCTCAGGTACAGGGACTGCTGGTCAGGAGCAGGGCTGGTATTCAGAGCCCCTCTCTGGATTCAAACCAGTGTGGTCCTCACCACTCCACGCTGCCTACTGAATTTGTCCTTGGTTCTTCACCAACTGTCACTTATCTCACGGTCTTCCTTAAAGTCTTCGGTTACATCCTCTGGAGCAGATATGTCCCCCTGTCTCATTCAACCTGTACTGCCCAACGATTCTTGGAACTTTTCTCATTCTCTTTGGTATACACGAATTAGCTCAGCCTTCTCTTCTCCTATTACAATGTAAGGTCCTGAAGGTCAGTGGCCAATTTTGACTCAGACTCATAGCGGCTCTGACAGCATTGAACAGGGTGAGCACACAGCACAGAAACAGAGCAGGACTCTACAGTCCTTCCCTGACCATGTCCTCCACCTGCCTTTTGCAATGGAAAAGCTTTAGCCAAAGAATAAGTTTAATTAGAGAAGTGAGAACACGCAGAAGCAAAGAAAGGCAGTAAAACAGGACAAAATAATAACAGTTTCATCAGTAAACAAAGTCACATTCCTTCTCCAGGGCTGTACCTAATATTCTGAGCCACATCCTGTGAGCTGCCTTGTAGATACCAAAACCCACACCAGGTGGAGGAAGTTAACTGCATGATGACCAGACCGTAGCCATGACTTCAGCTGCCACAGTTCTGAGAACTGGCCTCAAAGAAATGAGAACAAACCAACCCTGAAACTGAAAACTAACTGTACTGAAAACAATCAAGATGATGCTGGTCAGACCCACTGCATGACCAATTTCAAGATGACTCAGAGCTGATTGTGCTGTTTCTACACGCAGCCTCCTCCTTCTGCCTATAAAACCTCTTGCTTCTTGCTGGTGGTGAAGTGTGGGGGAAGCTGGCCCTTGGACAAGCATCTGCCCTGCCCCCCGCCCCCTCCCATTGTTAGCATCCAAAATAAAGCAAACTTTCCTTTCCAGCAACCTGGCCTCCTCACTGGCTTCCAAGCAAATGAGCAACTGGAGCCTACTTTTGGTTGCAGTGCGCACGGTCTTGGTGAGTGAACGTGTCTTGTATTAGACACAGTATAGATCTATGCTGCTATCTGCTTCACTCCCTTGGGGTTGAAGGAGCCCCACAAGAACCTGATTTTCTTGCAACAGTCTAGGTACTCAATCATCAACAGAGGAATGGATAAAGACGATGTGGTTCGCATATACAATGGAATATTACTAAGCTGTAATAAGGAATGAAATTGCGTCATGATGTGGATGGGCCTAGAGTCTGAATACAGAGTCATGATAATCAGAAAGAAAAGAGCAAATATCACATATTAATGCATATATGTGGAATCTAGAAAAATGGTACAGATGAAGCTATCTGCAAAGCAGGAAGAGAGACACAGGTGTAGAGAATGGACACATGGGCACAGTGGGGGAAGGAGGGGTGGGATGAGTTGGAGGGTCAGGATTGACGCATGTACATTACCACGTATAAAACAGAGAGCTAGTGGGAAGCCCCTCAGCTCAGTGCTCTTTGATGACCTGGACGTGTGGGACGGAGGTGGGAGGGAGGTCCAAGAGGGAAGGGATATATGTACACATAGAGTTGATTCCCTCAAGTAGGAAATGGCAACCCACCCCAGTATTCTTGCCTGGAAAATTCCATGGACAGAGGAAGCTGGCAGGCTATAGTCCATGGGGTCACAAAGAGTCAGACACAACTGAGCACGCATAGCTGATTCAGGTCATTGTACAGCAGAAACTAATGAAGCAATTATACCGCCGTAAAAAGGCACACAGACAAAAAGACAAAGGAATGGTGTCCATTCAAGCATCAGTTCCTAGAAGACTCCGACAGGAAAATGCAAAGTCAGAAGAGGAGGCAGGGAAGCCATGTGCAGTATACAGCCAGCAAAGGGAGGAGATGCACATGAAGGGCCTCGAAAAGCATAATAAAATTAGGTCTGATTTTTCCAGCAATACAAAGCCACTGAGGAGCAAACAAAATTGACTGATTACCTATTGTATTTCAGGAACAGTGCAAGCTATTTTACACACGTTTCATCCTCATCAAAGAGACCGCTAAATGAATGTCATTTCTGTTCCATAGATGATGAAATTCATGCTCGGCAAGGCGAGGCAGCTGAAGGTCACATGGTGAGAAAATGACTAATGCCCGATCTGTGACCTTTCTTCTCAGCCACACAGTTGACCGACGCTTTAAGAATTCACTTCGGTAAGAAGAGAGAGAACAGGTATGCTGGAGAGGGGCAGATACAACAGGTGGGGACACCCGTTAGGAGCTGCTGCAAAAATCCACACCAGAGAAGATGAACCCCGCTCTGGACATCATTAGTAGAAATCAATCATACTTGGAAGCTCAGGGGGTGAAGAAAAGGGAGCAGCTGCAGATAATACAAGTGCACCCACCTTGGGGAGGTGGGTTATAAGGCAACAGCAGTCTCTCCTGCCCTTGTCCCTGTGGCTAAGTCAAAACATGGGCAAAACTGCCCTCGGGATTCTTTGCTCTAACTCTGGGTCCGCATTCTAAGCTTGGATGAGCTTTAGTCACAAGGACGAAATATTATTAGTTTAGCTGTGTTTTAGCTCCAGCTTTCTCTATGAATCATGTGTGCATGAATCATAATCACCACTCTTCATATTTTAGAAGCAAATGCATAATTTTTCTTACCCAAGGGAAAAAAAATCAATTGCTGTCTAAATATGAATCTAATGTTGTTTCTGCAGCTCTTGAATTTTTTTTCAATCCTGAACCTTCATTTTCTTTGGAAGGGAGGATAATCAGGAAAGCTAAGGAAAAAGAAAAGAGAAAATGACATGTATTGAGTATCTGCCCTGTATTAGACTTTCCAAAGTCACGGTGGATATAAACGGTTCCATTTTATAGATGGAGAACCTAGAGGTTATAAAGCAATGTGTTGGCCCAGCATCACACACCTAGTAAGAAGCAGAAGATTAGGATCCATTTACAGACTGCAGACACCAAATCCTACACTTCAATGCTCCTGCCCGCCTCACTGGGTCACAGCATAAAGAAAGGACGTCAGAGTGACCCCGTGACATGGTTCCTTTGGGAAGTGACCTTCAAAGCTCTTTTTAACATTTCTTATCCACTGTCACTTTGTTGTTATTCAGTAGCTAAGTTGTATCTGGCTCTTTACGACCCCATAGACGGAAGCCCACCAGACTCCTCTGTCCGTGGGATTCTCCAGGCAAGAATGCTGGCATGGGTTGCCCTTTCCTTCTCCAGGGGATCTTCCTGACCCAGGGCTTGAACTTGCATCTCTTGCAATGGCAGGCAGGTTCTCCACCACCAAACAACCAAAGAGGCCCAACTATCATCTCAGGGCCCTGTATTAACAGTTGAGAAGCAAATCAGCTCAGAGCCTCTTAACTGTGCATGAATTGGAGACACCAACCAAGCCTGGTTCTCAGAGTTTATGTGAAATATATGGTTCAAGTAAGGACATTATTACCAAAGAGTGGCTGCAGCCAGCCTGGCCATCTCTCAGCTCCTGGACAAGCCCTGAGCAGCCCCACCACCTGCACTGACCACTCCAGGCACAACCTCTTCTCTTCCTCTTGGAACTTGTGTCTCCCGATCTGGCTGAAACCCAGCCCCACCGATCCCTCCTCAGCACAGGGGAAGCACCGGTGTCCCCTTCATTTTGCCGGCGTGCGGCTTTACTATATAGCATCACTACTGGTTTCAAATACAGTAACATTAGTATCGCCTTACCTATTAAAATGCATTAATAACATTATTATACTAAATATGAATTATCAAATGCAACAACAATTATAATAGCTATAAGTAGCTTAAGTATAAGAGTTTGGAAACCTTTTGTGTATTTTCAACATTATCTCACCCAGTCTCAGTCTGCTCTGAGAATTAGGTCCATGAAAAACTTTCTAAATAAATCCACAATGGAATAGTACTCAGCTATAAAAGAGTGAAATAATGCCATTTGCGGCAACATGGATGGAACTAGAGATTGTCATACTGAGTAAAGTAAGTCGGAGTAAGACAAATATATAATACCGCTTATATGTGGAATATAAAAAAAATGGTACAAAGGAACTTATTTACAAAACATGAATAGAATCACAGATATAAAAAACAGCATTATGGTTACTAAGGGGGAGAAGAGGGAGGGATAAGTTGGGAGATAGGGACTGACATATACACTCTTCTATATATAAAACAGATAACTAAGAATCTCCTAGATAGCACAGGAACTCTACTCAATACTCTGTAACAACCTGTATGGGAAAAGAATCTTAAAAAAGAATCTTAAAAAAGAATGGATATATGTGTATGTATAACTGATTCACTTTCTGTACAGCAGAAACTAACACAACATTGTAAATCAACTATAAAAGCCAAAAAGTAAAGGTAAGTCTCTTCAGCTGTATCAGACTCTTTGCGACCCTATGGACCTGTAGCTCACTGGCTCCTCTGTCCATGGGATTCTCCAGGCAAGCATAATGAAGTGGGTTGCCACGCCCTTCTCCAGGGGATCTTCCTAACCCAGGAATCAAACCCAAGCCTCCCACATTGTGGCCAAATTGTTTACCACCTGAGCCACCAGAGAAGCCCAAATCAACTATACCCAAATAAAAAATAACTTTAAAAAAAAAGCCCCCACATATGTAAAGGTCACAAACTACCCTCTACTCTCAAAATGATTTTTCTAAACCACAGTTCTAGTAGTCCTTTTGTTTAAAAACTCTAAGAGAGACTTCGTATTTTGTTCCCCATTGGAATTGAAGCAAGCTACCCCCGTGTCCAGCTGGAAGGCTAGGATCTGGATTTAGCAGATATAGCAAAACTACAGATGTGTTGCACAGGGCTGTTTCAGCTTTCTACCACCTGCATCTCCTGGACTTCGGACCACACCATCTGTGATGATCGGCATGCCCTATTGTACTGGGAGGGTTGGGTACCCCACTTTGTAATAACAGTGTCACTAAAGAGGTGGGGCTGGTCTCCTTCCCCTAACACGGGGAGCATTTAACCTAACACATATCTTAGACATGACAATTGGTCACTGGAGAGGGAAATCATGGAACTCAGCAATCTCCTTGGTAATAAGATGATGGGAGAACCTATATTCACAAGTAGAGTTCACTGGGCATAATGTAGGAGGCCCAACATATCTGACTTTGTGAAAAGATCATATTTACATGCACATCTCTTCCATTTCTCTGCAAAACACTCCTGCATTATATTTTTATGTTATGTGTGTTATTACTGTGATGGCAATGCAATGTGGAGAAGTGGCTTCCTCCACAGAAATATTTGTTGAAAGGTATTAATTCGAGTTGGACAGCAGGGATCGAAGTGCCCGTGGGTTTTGCCAGTGACCACTGTGTCCTAAGTACAGCTCTCTGTGAAAAGAACATAGCGATCTGGCCTGTGTGCCCATCCCATCTGCTTTGTGTGAAATCAAAGACTGAGGCACAGGGGGTTAATCCTGGCTTCATAAACAATTCTGTGAACACAATGGAGGTTAGAACACAGGAGCACCCCCGGGCTTACTCTGGACAAGGCTGTCTGTAACATAAACGTGCCAGGCTGGCATAGGGATAGGGAAAGAACACTCTTGTATTTTGCTGGTATAAGCAAGTCATAAAATCACAATAGTCTCCAAATACAAACTTGGCAACCTTGTGTCCACCTTGAACAGAAAATCCTTACATAGTAACGTCCACACAGGGCTTCCCAGGTGGCTCAGTTGCAAGGAATCTGCCTGCCGATGCAGGAGACGCAGATTTGATCCATGGGTCGGGAAGATCTCTAAGTAGGAAATGGCAACCCGTCCAGCTGCCTGGGAAATCCCATGAACAGAGAAGCCTGGCGGGCTATAGTTCATGGGGTCATGACGTCAGACACAACTGAGTGGCTGAGCACACTTGCAGAGTCCACACAGGTGGGCACGTTGGATTCAGGCGGGACTGGCCATCAGATCAGATTAGAGTGTGACTTTTTTAAGTGTGTGTTTTATTTTATGTTGGAGAAGAGCTGATTGACACCGATGTCTTAGTTTCAGGTGTATGGCAAAGTGAGTTCAGCTATACGCACACATACATCCATTCTTTTGCAGATGTTTTCCTGTACAGGATACTGCAGGGCACTGAGTACAGCCCCTTGTGCTATAGAGTAGGTCCTTGTCGGTTATCTACAGAACGCAGCTTTTTAAACAGCGTGAGTGGTAGGAACCTGCCTTGGCAATTAAATAAGCTGGTGACATTACTTAAGGGCTATGCAACCTTCAGAAAATCCTTTCATCTTTCTAAGTCTTGGTCCATGGCTCTATATAATGAAGATAAGAACCTATCTCATAGAGCCAGTGACGGCAACATTTAGGAATGTGTTTCCTAAAGTGTCTGCCCAAAGTATGTGCTCATAAGCATGGGTTGCTGCCTCCCTTTGCCTCTGGGACGACTGAGTGCTGAGGACTGACCCTGACAAACGGACAACACATAAGGTAGAATAAGGTCCAAGGCATTAGCCTGTTCTCCAAGCCCCTCACGGTCCAACTTCCATCAACAGCCTCTCAGCTCACTCCTTTAACCCCCAATTCTGACTTTAACCCCCAACTCCAAGTCAGCTGGTCTGTGATGAGCTGCTCTTTCTGATGAGAATGCATTATATTCCTCAGGATTTTAGGAATAAGGGGGAAAGTCTTAGCATTGGGGAATGATATTGGTAGAGAAAAAGTGTCTAGGCATAAGAATTGGACAAATGAGCCAAACTCCCAGGCTTGCTGCCTCCAAGCTGGACTCAGGGCAAGTGGCTCAAGCGCTTTGAGTCCAGTTTCCTAGACTGTAAAGGGAAGAGAAGACCTAACTTACAGCAGCAGAAAGCGAAAGGAAGACCTGCTTCCAGAGGCGCGGGGAGAAAGCAATGTGCAACTGCCAGCCATGGGCCAGGCTGACTGGCAGGCATTTGACCAGCGGTAGCACAGAGACTCTGACAAGAACATCAGTATTCACGAATTTCATGAATCACTGATATTATCATTATTATTCTGAAGAGCACTGGAATCTGGCAACGTGGTTGGTGTGCTCGTGCTGAATTCACCCGTTCTCAGAACATCGTGGTTTGACTAGTTCAAGAACTTATTGGTGCCTCAACTCACTCACCTGTACAAAACACCCTTAAAAGTACAAAAACAGTCACCTTCTTTGTCTGGGAAATCTGCTCATTTTAATTAACCTAAAAGGTTTCCAGCAATTTGTGTTTGTAAAGCACTCTGACATCCTGAGAATAAGAGGTAATTTAAATGCAAGATTTTATTATAATATCTTTTATGATTATTACTCAAGGGACTCTCAAGTAAGGAGCTCCTACAATTCCACATCTCTCATCTCAAGAAGGTGCTGTATCTTCTAGCTGAAGGTAGGATCCTATAGATTTCCCAAGAGTTCTTGGAACTCTACTTACTCAGTAAAAGTGTGGAGTACAGTTGGCATCTATAAAAGACAGTAAGAGAAAGGATACTTTGAGTGCTTTCAAACACCAGCTAAATTCTGATTCTGCCCAAATCTAAAAATCAAGTTCAAATCACATTCCTGTTACTCTACCACTGTTTCCTTGTGAAATGGCTTTAGCATGCGGGCAGGGCACCACTCTTATAAAAGATTATAGTATCTTCAGCCTAAGGGACTAGAGGACAGAATTCAGGACAATTTCAGCCTCTACAAAGTGAGGCAGAAACCTAGAAATGAAAGAAACAAAGAAAGGAACCACACATTCTGTAGACATTCTGTCCTAATCTCTGGCTGCCCCAAACCCATGCATGTGTGGGGCAGACCTCAAGCATCCGGACTAAGGTTAAAATTTTAAAAGTAAGAGGTTGACGTATTACCAGGTGCATTTTCTGTATAGACTGAAATGTTCACTTGGCTTTCCTCTTTTAACTTATTAATGTGATTAATTACACTAGTAGAGATGTCTCAGCAGATAAACAATCTGCCTGCAATGCAGGAGACACAGGAGATGCGGGTTCAATCCCTGGGTCAGGAAGATCCCCTGGAGGAGGAAATGGCAACCTACTCCAGTATTCTTGCCTGGGTAATCCCATGGACAGAGGACCCTGGAGGGCTACAGTCCATGGGGTCGCAAGAGTTGGACATGGCTTAGACACTAAGCACAACAAGACGACTTTCTAATTTTGAATCAAGCTTCTTAGAATAAACTCAACTTAGTCATGAAAAAACAAATAAATAACTGAACTCCGATTTGAGCTGCTGCCCCAAAGTCAGAGGATGCCATTGGAGTTCAACCAAGTTAATTTCACTCTAAACAAACAAATCAACAAATAACAACGATCACATCAGCAAGAACATTAACCAAACACACTCATTGGAAGAATATTATGGACTGTAGCACAATGTTTACAATATCCAAGACAGAGTCCAAAAGGGTTCAGCATGAGAAGAAATATAAAACTGTGACCCATTCTTAAAAGACAATCAGTGGAGACTAACCTCAAGAGGGTCCAGATGTTAGAATTAGCAGTTATTAACTCTGCTCAATAACATAACAGAAAATATGCTCAGAACTAATAAAATTTAGCTATAACGCTTGCATATCCCTTAGATTTCCAAAGGAAAAAAATAAGCAAAGACTCCTATATGACTGGAAAGTTTTTATCTCACAAAGATAACAGTTTCAGGAAAGTTTCCATTTTTTCCGTGGGTGTGGGAAACAAAGTATTTGAATAAGCCAGCTACAAGAACTTTTGTACAATCATCAATTAATTACTTAATTAATATTCAGAATATTATTGAAAAGATACTAGGCTTCAGGTAGAGTTCTAGAATTGACCTAAACAAGCTACCAGCTTTCTTGGGCCTGCTATTAAATATTCATCATAGGTGATCCTCACTTTGTGTGAGACAATTAGCTTACACTATATAATTGACCATTGAAACTATTGTATCTGGGTCTTCTTAAATCTTATTTCACGCATCCTGTCCTTACAGTCTCCCCAAAAGTCTTCATTTATTGTACTAAGTATTGTCTCTCCCTGTACTGTGTATGTGTGTGTGTGTGGGTGGGTGTGTATGTATATGCATATATATATAGAGAGAGAGAGACAGAGAAAGTGTCAGTTGTTCAGTCTTGTCCAACTCTTGGCAACCCCATGGATTGTAGCCCACCAGATTCCTCTGTCCATGGAATTCTCCAGGCAAGAATACTGGAGTGGCCTGCCATTTCCTTCTCCAGGATACTCTGTGTGTGTGTGTGGATATAGAAAGAGAGACAGAGAGAAAGAATATGGCAATTGTGAATTTTGATAAGTAGTATGAAGACAATAAATAAAAGAGAAGAAAGTGTGCCAAGAGTAAAAATGAGTGATTTACTTCCTTCTATGAGTTGATGATATGGGATTTATACTTTCCCTTGGCAATTAGGAATCCTTAAAGACACCAACATAGCATTTACTGTCCTAAATGATGGCCCATCCCCATCTCATACCTATTTTATATGAAACTGTGGCTCATAGTATGCATTGGGATTTTATTTCAAATCTTCTTCTCACTCGGCAATAAAAAGGCCAGCCCGGTGAACATGGAGGACCAGGCTTCGTCCCCTTGAGCGCATGCCTAGACAGATGCCTGGCAAACCGTGCTAAGTCACTTCAGTCCTGTCTGACTCTTTGCAACCCCATGAACTGTAGCTCGCCAGGTTCCTCTGTCCATGGGGATTCTCCAGGCAAGAATACTGGAGTGGATTGCCATGCCCTCTTCTAGGGGATCTTCCTGACCCAGGGATCGAACCCACATCTCTTATGTCTTCTGCACTGGCAGGCAGGTCTTTACCTACTGAGCCACCAGGGAAGCAAATACAGATCCTGCTGCTTAATGAAATGTAGCCATGACTCAAGCCAAGCTTGCAGTGGGCTGCATTTCACTCATCAGCATTTTATGTCTTTTAATGGGATGATTTTTCCCCCTCTAATGGCCATGGAGACTTTGTGGGTGGAGCAGGAGAGGCCACTGTGCAAACAGGTTAACAGAGACAGATGTGAATTCTGTTTGATAATTGGTACCTGAAAAAACAAGAGCACCATCACATGAGCTTGACTTAGGCCATCTCTCACCAGACCATTAGCCTTTATAAAACACAGATCTCAATTAACTTTCAAGGAAATTAGATTATTTCCTGTCAATTTGAAGGATTTCATTTATCCAGGGGGAGCTTTACCAGGCAAAGGTTCCAGCATTTGTGTCCATGGAAATCTCTGTGGAGGGCTGCAAAAAGATGGTACCCTTTCAGATTACAAACTACTCTCACAGATTGCAAACTCGTTGTCACATGAGTTGTCATCCTATGAGGACCCTGTGTGGTCACCATAAGGGAAATCCACAGCACACAAACCATAAAAGAGGCTTGAGGGTTAGGTTCAGTTCAGTTCAGTCACTCAGTCATGTCCAACTCTTTGCGACCCCATGGACTGCAGCATGCTAGGTTTCCCTGTCCATCACCAACTCCTGGAGCTTGCTCAAATGCATGTCCATCGAGTCAGTGATGCCATCCAACCATCTCATCTTCTGTTGTCCCCTTCTCCTCCTGCCTTCAGTTTTTCTCAGCATCCGGGTCTTTTCTAATGAGTCAGTTCTTCGCATCTGCTGCTGCTGCTAAGTCGCTTCAGTCGTGTCTGACTCTGTGCGACCCCAGAGATGGCAGCCCATCAGGCTCCCCCATCCCTGGGATTCTCCAGGTAAGAACACTGGAGTGGGTTGCCATTTCCTTCTCCAATGTATGAAAGTGAAAAGTGAAAGTGAAGTCGCTCAGTCATGTCCGACCCTCAGCGACCCCATGGACTGCAGCCCACCAGGCTCCTCTGTCCATGAGAGTTTCCAGGCAAAAGTACTGAAGTGGGTTGCCATTGCCTTCTCCCATTCTTCACATCAGGTGGTAACTAATCACAAATGTTGCCGTGGTGAGTCAGCTAAGGCTTGATGATCACGAATCCCATTCTCTCCTCACTACATGGCATAATCCAAATGCACAGTCTCATGTTCAATCTGAAAGAAAATGCTTCACACTAACCCACATAGCATTAGAGGAGGACTTAATCTAGGGAGAGAGAGTGTTTTGAGCTTCCCTGTGGCAGGAGATCATCAAGGGACCCTCCAGATTCTGTGGACGGGGTGCCACAGAGTGACCAAAAGCTCTCCATGTGCCAGGGACTCTCCTAGGTGCTCCACTGCTGCTCCCTGTTGTTCTTCAGTTGCTAAGTCGGGTCTGACTCTTTGCGATCCCATGAGCTGCAGCACACCAGGCTCCCCTATCCTTCACTATCTCCTGGAGTTTGCTCAAACTCATGTCCATTGAGTCAGCGATGCCATCCAACCATCTCATCCTCTGTCAGCCCCTTCTCCTCCTATCCTCAATCTTTCCCAGCATCGGGGTCTTTTCCAAAGAGTCAGCTCTTCACATCAGGTGGCCCAAGTACTGGAGCTTCAACATCAGTCCTTCAAATGGATATTCAGGGTTGATTGCCTTCAGGACAGACTGATTTGATCTTCCTGCAACCCAAGGGACTCTCAAGAGTCTTCTCCAGCACCATAATTCAAAGGCATCAGTTCTTCGGTGCTCAGTCCTCTTTATGGTCCAGCTTTCACACCTGTACATGACTACTGGAAAAACCATAGCTTTGATTATATGGACACTGCTCCCTGATTCAATCCTAACACCTGTCCAGGTATGCATTATTGTGCCCCAGCTACTCTGCCTCTCAAGGAACGGCATGGACCACACAGCACATCAATCATAAGGAAGACAGGACAACTTCTAAAACCATATGTGCATTTATTATGTGCTGTGTGCCAGATACCTTTCTAGGATTGCCAAAATCAGAGTGATGATGACGAACTTGCTCCTGACTTCAAGGAGCTTAGAGTCTACTGGGGTGGGAGGAGGGGTGACAGGCTGTATGCAAGTCAAAAAAAAGCACTGATGGTTGTTGTAAAAGTTTATTATGGGGACTTCCCTGGTAGTCCAGTGGCTAAGATGCTACACTTCCAATGCAGGGAGCCCATGTTTGATCCCTAGTCAGGGAATGAAGATCGCAGATAGTATGGTAAAAAAAAAAGAAAAAAAGAAAAAACTAAACTGGATCATCAATGGACTTGTGAGCCAATATGCGGGAGGTCTGGATTTATCCATGTGCCACAGTGAGCCATTTAGCTGGAAGAATTAAACATTTTTTTTTAACTTAGAAGAAAGATTATCTGGCATCAATAGGAAAGAATGTTAAAGGACAGCACATGGGATTAAAAAATAAATTAAAAAGAAAAGGAAAGCACAGCAAAGGAGGGAGACCAAGTACAGGGAAGGAAGGAGACTAAGTAAGTCCTTTAGTAATAGAAGCAAAAAATGCTGCAAAACTGAAACCATGTTGTACACAAAGGAAAAAGGAGACAGGGCTGTTAGAATACTCAACAGGTAAGTACTGCAAGACTTGATTAGATTAACTCAAGCTGGAGAAGGCAAAAGATGAAATCAAAAGAGCCCTACTACACAAATAAGATTGGGTGGGTGAGTATGTACACATACAAACCTTCAATAAACAGAAATTATCCTTATTGACTCCCATCGCGGTCATCACAATATGATGGGGATATTTAGTCGCCAGCACTCAGCAGAGACCCTGGAACTGCAGGCTTGAGTTCTGCCTCTCTGTAGCTCTATGTGGGTTATTTACTTTTTGTCACACAGCCGCAAGCCCACCGCTTTACGCTCTTTGATTCTGAAGCTAGGTCTCTGCAAACCACATTACCAGTCACACTAGTAGGCTAACTTCCTCTTAGCTGCTGCTAATGGAGGTACCAGAGGGAGAACAAGGAGGAACAAAAAGGGACAATGAACTTCTTTCATCTTTTCAGACCCTTCTGTGCAGCACTAGCAACAGAGCACAGCTCCGCTTCAGACATCAGTTGCGTTTGGCACTGCTAGCCTCAGCTTTCAAAGCTGCCACCAACAAAAATGGACTGGGCCCCCTGTCAGTCAAAATATCACCTGCAGAGAGCCCTCCCCAGAGGACCATGCAATAGCTTTCAACAGCCCCTCTTAGAGGTCTGAGCATGGACTACACAAAGCTCCACCTAGAGATCAGAGCTATTACATTCTGCGAACACAAATTCCTCCTTTTAGTTCCTCAGCCTGAGCAATCACTGCCTCTTCTTACAACAGTGTTGATCGCTGAGTCATTAATAATCATTAACAATGACAATTATTAACCATTAACTGTGAAGTCATCCCAATGTCCCCTTCTTGCTCTGTCAACATTCCCATACTTATATAATCAATTGCCTCTATTAAATACCCTCTGCCTGAAATAGTTAACTGTGGATTCTGTCTTTCTGATTAGGCTTTGAGGACTACTTTGCTTGGTACCAGAATTACTACTCCAAAGATGCACACCCTCAAATATAGGAGTTAAAGAATGGTTTGTTTATTTATGTCTTTAGAGTTGAATGCTGTGCTGAACACCTTATCAATGAAAAAATGGAATACTGATGACCCACAGCAAGAAGTAGCATGACAAATAATTCATTTGTTGCCTAGACAGGCATTCTTGGGAGAAAGTTCCTATTCCAGCAAGTGCCAAGTAGCTGCTGACCTGGGTTATGGTGTTAAAGGTGACAATTAGGACACCAGGTGGGATGGACCCTTCTCACTGCACTGCACAGGCAACAGGAAAAAAATAATAAGATGCAGGCTTCAAATTGTTGCATCAGCTCTACTCTGATCAGAGAATATGAGTGTGTCTATGGTAACCTTAAAAGAAGTTCTTATTTCTTATAGAAAAAGAGCAGATACGGCTAAAACTCAGAATTAAATCTTATTTACACAGCTTGCATAATATACAAGGAATACTGAAGTCCCATACTCATCAAATCTCGTGTGTGAACTTTAGATCATGAATTGGGAAGGAGTACCAGGCACTAACACTTTGAAAGAGGGCATTTGGCTGGATTCAGAGTAGGCTAGGAGTCTCCAACTATCATCCATCACCACCATTATCATGCAAAGAACTCACACACTGCATTTAGAATGGCCTGACATTCTATTTGCTTATTATTCTTTTTTCTTCGTTTCCTCCACTGGCAAATACACTCTGTGAGAGCAAGGATTTTGTTTGCTGTGTTGTTCAGTACCTAAGACAATATCTTCACATAGTGTGGCCTGACTAGAATCAGCTTTCCTAAGTCTATTGTGTTTCCCATTTTAAAATAATCAGTTTGAATTTACAGACAAAGAAGATGGAAATTATAACTGCTGACAGTTGAGCATCTCTCTTTGGTCACAGTATGTGTGTGTGTTTCTGTGTTTAATGTTTCTCTTGCTCAACACATTTTAACTGAGCACCTACTATGTGCCAGGTACACACAACGCCCCTCATGCAGATGATATTTATCATCCCTTTTCAACGGGTTTTAAAATAAAATGACGGGGACTCAGCTTCCATCTTTCAGCTCTAGAATTGATATATCTTTCCAGTATATTATCTCCACCTAATCTCCACTGCCAAACACAAAGGGAAAAAGAAAACAAAGCTAAAAAATAAATAAAAAGAGAGAGAGTGTGTGTGTGCCTGTATGCGTACACATATATATGGAGAGACAAAAGCAATCAAAATTATTCTGGGGAGCAGCCAGAACTTTACACAGGGCACTCCACAGAAAGCAAAATGTAAAAAGTAATAGCTCTTCAATTCACCAGGTCCCTCAAGTAATGGATTCCAAGCAAACCATATTGTGTCAGAGAGCCTTGCTGTGCAGGGGAGTTCCCACTCCTGGGGGAAGGGCAGAATCACCATAGGAGGTGCTATAACTTGATGAGTAAAGAACAGCAATGGAGTTTGGGAAGTGAATCGATTTTAATGCATTGCCACTGACAAGTCAGAAAGAACTAGACAATGGTTCTCAGGAGAACAAGTCTGCATCACCTCATGCTTTACCTTACAGATGGCTTATCCTCAAGTCAGTTGATTATAGCTACAGGGCAGCTTCTCGTGATGATGAGTCAGGACTCTTTCCAAGGCTTGCATAAAGGGGACAGTAACGACCCCACTAGGTCCTGTGTCTAGACAGAACTGTGTGTTTGTGGAGAATCCACCCACAGTGCAGGAGACCTGGGTTCAATCCCTGGGTTGGGAAGATCCCCTGCAGAAGGGAATGGCAACCCACTCCAGTATTCTTGCCTGGAAAATCCCATGGACAGAGGAGCCTGGCGATCTACTGTCCATGGGGTCGCAGAGTCAGACACGATGGAGTGACTATACACACGAGGTGGAGAAAGCCAGTCCATGATCTACCAGAATTCCAGGCAGTGAATTTTTTCATCTCGATTCTCATCACATCCAGGTGAAGTAGACTATGTTAACCCCAAACAATAAAACAAGAAACCCCCTTCTCCCACTTAGGTCCAAGTGAAAAAATCATAATAGTAAAACAAGTAAAATGATGCCCTTCAGTCTCATCATACCTAGGACCCCTCAGCTCTGCAAACCAAAGGAGCTTCTCCCAGAAGTTTGGGATTTACTCAATTAGCAGCATTTGAACTGAAGATCAGTTCGGAAAATGAGCAGAAGGAGGAGGATTTCCTTCAGCTAAAAGGCAGGGTCCATGGTCAAGGTCACCCCTGGGGATGAACAGGGTCCCTGCGCTGTCCTGAGTACCTTAGGAGCAGCGGAGTGTGGTGGTTCAGAGAGCAGGCTCTGGAGCCAGGCTGCCTGGGTTCAGCTGACAGCACTCAGCACACGTTAGCCTTGTGACATCTACCAATTGACCTAAACTCTATGGGCACAATTTCAGCATCTGTATAGTGGGGACAACAGCTGTACAGGCTCCATCAGGTGAGGCACAAACTAAATTCACTAATCTGCCTAAAGTATGAGGATCTTCACTGCTCTCTTGGCAATATTACACTCTGTTCATTTCACTAAGGAGAATCTGATTCCGAGGGAGGTAAGTGGTTTCCCCGAGGATAACGCAGATGGGCAAGCTACATCCAGGACTCATGAGTCCTAACCTCAAGACCTGGGGTAGGGCTTTCCTGGTGGCTGAGTGGTAAAGAATCTGCCTGCCAATGCGGGAGACACAAGTTCAAACCCTGACCTGGGAGGATCCCACCTGCTGCGGAACAATGAAGCCCTTGTACCGCAACCGTTGAGTCTGTGCTCTGGAGCCCCAGAAGCACAATACTGAGTTCCCTGAACTACTGAAGTCCATTTGCTCCAGAGCCTGTGCTCTGCAACAAGAGAAGCCACCACAATGAGAGGCGCACACACTGCAAATAATAGAGCAGCCCCTGCTCGCTGCAACTAGAGAAATGCCCGTGCAACAACGAGGACCTGGCGCAGCCAAAACTTAATTACTTAATTAATTTTTAAAAACCAGCTGGGGTAGATGCTGAGTTAGTATAGGCAGGTAACAGAAGGGGAGAACAGTTCTGCTGAGGCAGGATAAAGGAGAGGTAACTGCAGGATAGTTCCTTTTAAGTCCACTGCTTTTAAAGTGGGAAGAATGATTTTGAGAAAATTCTTTTGTGACAAGCAGCCAGAGTTTAAGCCATCGCACTGGCCAAGTTTCTCCTCAAAGGTCAATTCTCCTGGCCGAGAAATGGGCTGAGCTAGAGGGAAAGTGGATTACTGGAACACAGCCATGTTTCACTGTCCCAATTTTCCCCTCATCCATCAAATGGAAAATAACTGCCTTCCACGCCTCCCTTGAATGATGGTTTTTGAGGGATTTATAGTGTTAGTTCCCTTGGCAGGAATGACAAAATGGTGGTCAGATTCTGGTGTCTTCCCCTGGAAGGGACCAGGGAGTTTATCTACCTGAACCACCTCATTAAACAGAGGAAGGAACTGAAATCAAACATATTATAAAATTGTCTCAATATTATCAAGCAAATAGGGCAGAACCAGGACAAGTGCTAAGGTCTGACTCGGCATGCTTTCTTCCTGTGTCGCTCAACATGTACAAACAAAAAGGAAAGGATACTTTTTGTTCAGAATTAAGTTCTGAAAGTAAGTTCACTGGAGAAGGCTCACTGAGATACTGTTGTAAGAGCATCACTGAACCTGGAATCAGCAAGGGTGAGAACAACTCATTGCTGTGGACCTACTGTGTGCCAAGTGCTCTACTACAGATCCCGTACAGAGCCTGTGTTCCCCACAAGACTGTAGTCTCTACAAATACAAGACCTTCATCCACCTTTCTGACCTTTGTATTATTAGCCATCACCCAGAAAGCTTGGCATGAAGTAGACATTCAATGGACATGTTGAGTCTATGAATGATCTCACTTAAATCTAAGAAGCCAGGGACTTCCCTGGTGGTCCAGTGGCTAATACTTCACCTTCTAGTTCAGGGGATATGGATTCAATCTCTGGTTGGGGAGCTAAGACGCTACATGCCTCACAGTCAAAAGACAAAAACATAAAACAGAAGCGCTAATGGAACAAATTCAGTAAAGACTAAAAAATGATCCACATCAAAAAAAAATCTTAAAAAAAAACACATAAGCAACCAGATGATAGGAGACATTGAAGGCAGAAGGAAAAGGGGATGACAGAGGAGGTGATGGCTGGATGGCATCACCAACTCAATGGACATGAGTTTGAGCACACTGCAGGAGATGTTGAAGGACAGGGAAGCCTGGCATGCTGCAGGTCAAGGGGTCACAGAGATTCAGACATGACTTAGCAACTGAACAACAGCAAAGAAACCAGATAAGGACTGAGCTTAAAATGATAGGCTGAGCTTCAATCAGTGTTTGGCCCAATCAAGGTATCAGTGTGGCAACAAGTAGCAACTGTATGACCTTCAGAAAGAGGAAGTCCTTTGGGGATCTATTTTAATGTAGCAGTAAGACTTCTTTTTGAGCAAACTCCGGGAGATGGCGAAGGGCAGGGAAACAGAGTGTGCTGCAGTCCACGGGGCTGCAGAGAGTCGGGCACGACTGAGCAACTGAACAAGAAGACTGCTACAAACCCAACAAAAACGGCGCTGTTGGTACCAGATCCTTTTAAAGTGCTTTGGAGGCTAAATATGCCCCCTACCCCACACCAAGCAGTTACGTTTTAGTTCCTCCTGTTTGCTCAGCAATCTATTGACCATGAATCAAAAAACCAAAAACCACAATGGGACCATGGTCTGCACAGCTGTCAGATGTCAGTCCCTGAAGGCCAAAGTAACCAGCATCTCATACTCCATAAATCCCAAGCAGTTGGTGGGACCAATTCTCTTAGTTTCTGCCAGTTACGTGAAATTGAGTATAATGTAGTTGCAATAATAATAATAAATAATAACACTATAACAACAACTACAAAAAGCCAACCACTGTTCTAAAAGCTTTACATGTATCACCATATTTAATCCTCACAACAAACCTAAGAGGTAGGTTGTTATTATTATCATCTCCACTTTACAAATGGGGCAACTAAAGCAGGAAGAAACAATTAAGCACGACACACCAACTACATCTAAACGCTGATTCTGCTTCTTCCTGTCTGGCGTCATTCGTCTTGTGAATGGATGGGTAGGTGGGTGGAGGGGTGGATGGATAGATAGACGGATGGGTGAATGAAAGAACGGAAAGAGGCAGGAAGCACCCAAGGCAGTGTCACTGTTCTGTTATGGATACACAGCCTCCAAGTAACCAACCGAATCCATAATTCAGTGTGGATAACTGTTGTGTGGGCTGAGTCTTGCTGGATTGTTGGGGAGGCCAAGAATAGTGGTTGTTTTTGCAGGCTCAGAAGTCAGATACGCCCATCCATATGCCAGCTCCACAATTACAAACTCTTTGCCCTTGTGTGTGATTTCTCTGAGCCTCAATTTTTATCTCTATTAAATGGGGGAAATGCATTATCTACTCAAAAAAATGTACATGGATCAAAAATCATACTGGCTCATAGTAGGTGCTCAGTAAATGTATATTGAAAGGCTGTGTAAATAAGTTGACAACATAATAGCATCCCACCCATGAAAGTGACCTGGATGAAAGTCATGATTCAGTGGGTCTCTCTTATGTTATGGTGTGAGCTACAAAATCTACAGAATCCCCCAAATGCAACAAAATCATCAGTCTCCAGATTTATACTGTAAATCCTCATGCATATTATCAGACTTGTAGTAGAAATTCTCTGCCTTTGCTTACATTTAAATCATCAGGATGGACTAACTGCTAATTGTGATCCACAAAGCCAGGTAATCTCCCTAAGACTTTGCATCTTTGAACTGCAGATTTCCACTCTGCCAAAAACAAGTGTATGGTGTGAGAGTTGGACTATAAAAAAAAGCTGAGCACCAAAGGATTGATGCTTTTGAACTATGGTGTTGGAGAAGACTCTTGAGAGTCTCTTGGACTGCAAGGAGATCCAACCAGTCCATCCTAAAGGAGTCCTGAGTGTTCATTGGAAGGACTGATGTTGAAGCTGAAACTCCAATACTTTGGCCACCTGATGTGAAGAACTGAGTCATTGGAAAAGACTCTGATGCTGGGAAAGATTGAAGGCAGGAGGAGAAGGGAATGATAGAGGATGAAATGGTTGGCTGGCATCACCGACTCAATGGACATGAGTTTGGGTAAACTCTGGGAGTTGGTGATGGACAGGGAGGCCTGGTGTGCTACAGTCCATGGGTTTGCAAAGAGTCAGACACAACTGAGGGACTGAACTGAACTGAACTGTAAAACAAGTGCATTTCTAAAGGCTGTGAAAAGAGCTGGGAAGAAGGATTGCACTGAGAGACTGTAAGGTTAAGACAAGGTGTTAGCCTTTCTGGGTCTGGCACGTATTTAGCCCAGGCACTCAGCCTAGGGAGATGTTATCTCTTGGTTTCAGGTAGCCCCCATCCCCAGAGCATGGAGAGCCTGTAAATAATGGGCTTACCTGGGTCTCCTATGAGCAGCTCCACCAATTCCTAGGTAATAATTATGCACCAGCTGGAAAAACAAGATGACTTTAAAGCCTTCCTAGCCTTCATCTTTAGAATGTACACCAAAAGGTGTTTCCCCCATATTCCCTTGAAGCTCTGTAGAAGCACATTTTTCCCTATCAAAGAGAAGATGAAAAGGATGTTCATGTTGTGAGAGTGATGCTCTACACAGATCAGCACTTAGCAAGATGAAGGGGAAGCTTGGTGGTGTAGATATGAGCCACACTCCCTTCCTTGAATCATCTCCAGTTTCTCTCATCTCTGACATGGAAAGATGAAACAAATGAAGGGCCAGCAAAATCATTTTGGGAAAGCTTTGGGGAGAATAAAACTGGGACACACAGAGGATGTCAAAGGAAAAATAAAAGGAACACCAAAGGAAGCTCTAATGTAGAATTTAAAGTACAGGATAATAAAAGAATAGCCAAGATGTGTCTGGAAAGGGGAGGGGATTGTAACCAAGTGTCTGGGTTAGACCTCGGAAGATGACTGGAAGGCAGACAATAGGCAAAAGGGCATAGGGCATGTGTGTGTGCCGATAGGAGAGAGGCAGGCGCTCAGGCACATGGGGAAGGGCGAGAAGAGGGACTGATTTAATCACTACACCGGTGAGAGCCACACCCGACCTTCCTCACCGTGTTGTCCCTGCCAGAGTTTCTCCATGTGTGATACTCAGACCAAGCAGCTCACTATCGCTCAGAGATGGGCATTAGAGTCGAGGGCCTGAGCCCCTTCTGAGGAGCCATGGTGTATATCATGTCCCCCGAGTCTGCACTGAATGTCTGTGTCCCCTCACAATTCATATGTTGAAGCACAATCCCCAAACGAAAGTGAGTGTCAGACGCTCAGTTGTGTCCGATTCTTTGCAACTCCATGGACTGTAGCCCACCAGGCTCCTCTGTCCATGGGATTCTCCAGACAAGAATACTGGAGTGGGTTGCCACTTCCTTCTCCAGGAGATCTTCCAGATCCAGGGACGGAACCCACGTCTCCTGTATTACAGGAGGTGGAGCCTTTGGGAGGTAACCAGGTTTGGCTCAGGTCCTGGGGGTGAGGCACAATGGAATTAGTGCACACACAAGAGGATGAGTTACCCAGAGCTCTCTCTTCCCACTAGGTGAGGTACAATAAGAAGTCAGCTGTCTGCAACTCCAAAGAGTGATCTCACCAGAACCCAAGCAACTGGCACCACGATCCTGACTCCAGACTCCACGATGGTGAGAAGGAAGTTTCTGTGGTTGACCAGCCACCTCATTTATGGTATTTATTTTTAGACACCCCCCAAATTTACAGATAGAAACCTTTGGAAATGGGAGTAAGTACACAATAGATGTGTTCCGGGAATTTCATGCTTATAGCCTGTCTGTATAAATAAAGCATTATTAGAACACAGTCACAGCCATTCACGTATATATATCTAAGGCTTTCTCACTACAAGGGCAGCTTTGACTAGCTGTGACAGAGCCCTATGGCCTGAGAACCCAAAGGACTGACCGCTCATCTACCCATTTACAGAAGTTGTTTGCTGACCCCTGATAGAGGAGTTTACTTAATTTTCTGCTATTTTATGAATTATGCTGAGTTCAGAGAGAGTAGCAAATGATGAACTTTCTGCCAGCAAACAGCTAATTTCAGCAGAGGAAAAGCAAAATATGAGATTTCTGACTTTCAAAACTGTCAGCAGTACCAGTGGCCACACAGTGCGTGAGTGTCGGAATTCCTTACACACAGAAGCCCAGGGAAATACAACAGAATCTTGGCTTCTGAATCCACACAGCCTCCCACCCTAAAAAGAAAAAAAAAAGCCCAGAGCAAGAGGAAGTGAGGAAAGTCATGAGCACAGTGGCTGTGAAATTCTGGATGGAGAACGATAGCGACTCAGCAGAAATTGTAACCGATGGAACAATCCAAGGAAGACATTAAGGACTCAAGCTATTTTGCCATTAACATCAGCAAACTCTGAAAGCTCCCATTCTCAGGCATTAGGAGAATTTGATGATATTGTTCCAGAACCACCTCTCGCAATAGCCAAAATGCTACGATGGGGAAAAGCCAGAAGCACAAGGCAGAAATAGCAGCAGGGATCTGGCAGGGAGGCAGGCCGAGGGCTTCAGTGTCAGGGAGAGCTGAAACCTTCAGGATGCCAGAATTGTGAAATCAGAAAGTTGAAAGCCACTTCAGGAACTCCTCCAATTTCTGGCCCAGCTAGCCAGAGTGGGCTGCTTTCTGAATATTGAAAATGATGAAGTCGTTGACTGCCTTACTGGCAATCTCCTTAAGGACCAGCGTGATCATGGGAGGCACAGGCTGTGCTGATAACAATACTCAAATTAGGAAGACTGTGAGGCATGGTCAGTCTCAGCCTATCGGGTCCTTTTTAAGAAGCACTGCACCCTGAACCACAGTTCTGCACAGACTCAGATGCAAATCCAACTAAGTAAGACCCAGACCCTCCTACACACACAGATGGATTCCCAGCATTCTACAAAGGTCTCATATTATGAGAGCTCAGGCCTTCCCGTCTCCTCTTCCAATCCCGAGCAAAGGGAACTGGAGAGATTAATAATGTGAAAGTCTCTGTGTCATCTTAATATTGTGATTGGACCAGGGAGCTGGGTCTGGATCACCTTGGTTGGAATCCCAGATAACCTGAGGTGGTTACTTCTCATCTGTGCTCCATTCCTTCAGCTGTAAAACATGTAATAAAGGAGGCTTCCTCCTGAGTTTATTTTGCAGATGAACTGACTTAATGGTTGCGAAAACACTTTGAATGGAGGTGTGCTCTGAGAAGGCATACTATAAGTATTAATTACCATTCTTTAATTTATCTGAAGGTGAAGCATTCAGGTGAGCTGTGCAGAGCACCTTCCGTTCATCATCACATATATTCCTCACAGCCTCGCTAGAAGACAAAGGCATCACTGAGATTTCACAGATCAGGGACATGATCTGTTCAGAGGCATACAGCCAGGAAACAGTGGAGCCAGGAATGGAAGATTCCATGGACTGTCTGGTTTGAAGCCCAATGAGAATAACAACCCAGGGCCATGCTGCTATGCCCAAGACTCCCAGAGACCTGGAGCCTTCTTCTTAGTCCAAAGCACAAGTCTAGAGGGTGACACACACCCAGCCTTGGAAGTGGAGGGGAGAAAAGGACATGGCAAGAGCCCACGAGCCAGTTCACAGCCCCAAGGCACTAGTACCAGCGTGGCAGATGCCACTGGCTGCCCAACCCAAGAGCTGCTCATTTCCAGTCTTCTCCATTCACGCCTGTCTCTGCCTCTAAAGACTTGGGCATGCACGCTCAGTGGTGTCTGGCTCTTTGTGACCCCATGGATGGTAGCCTGTCAGGATCCTCTGTCCATGGGATTTTCCAAACAAGAATACTGGAGTGTGTTGCCATTCCCTTCTCCAGGGAATCTTCTCAATCCAGGGATCAAACCCAGGTCTCCAACATTGACAAGCAGATTCTTTACCACTGCACACCTAGGAAGCCCCTGAAGCCTTGAGAAAAGAGGACAGATATTTACCTCCCCAGACTTAACCTCTAGTTTAAATAGCTATGCCATCCTGCTTTGCTAATGAAATAAAAGAGGAAATATTCTATGAGGCTTCTGGAAAGATTTTTTTGTTTTTGTTACAAAGGGACTGACAAAGGAAGTGAATGGTTGGGGCTGAACTTCCCATCCCTTTTTCCTTGAACACAGATGTGATGTTTGGATCCTTGGTCATCGTATTACGACATGAGGCAAGAAGACCTTAGCTAAGGAGAGCAAAGAAGAGCTTTATTTGAAAACCAGAGTTTATTTGAAAACCAGAGTCAATCCCTTGTTTTAAAGTATGAAGGAAAAAAAGCCAAGAACACATTACCCCCAGGTAACGCTGTCACGAAGCAGCAGTTGAGGCCAGCACCCTTGGCCAAGTCTACTGTGACTTAGAGATAACAGTAGCCTGGCTGACACTGCAAGGTACTCAGATCTGCACAGTACTAAGCACTCACCAAGAGGCAGGACAAGTCCACGTTCGGGGGACACATCCTTATTTCCCAAAGAACACTCAGCCTCTGGGATATCAATTCTCACTTGTAAAAAGAGATTTGTAAAAATCAAATGTCAGAAGAGATTCATTTCAATTTGGAGATTTTGACTTTGTGCAGTGAGGAACTACATGACAAGAAGCTGAACAGCAGTGTGAGATGATAAAGGCAGGGCACACACGTGAGGTTTCCAGATAAACCAGTTAAAGATGGCTTCAGAGTTGACAAGACTCTCTCTTGCTTCTCCAACTCCTATTAAGATATGCAAATGAAGTGTTAACAAAAGCCCTATTTCGATACACATACCTCACTTAACCCTCAAGTGAACCCTATGAAGTGAGTGGTGGCGGTTTTGTCACTAAGTCGTGTCCTCACTCTTATGACCCCACAGCTCCTCTGTCCATGGGATTCTCCAGGCAAGAATACTGGAGTGGGCTGCCATTTCCTTCTCCATATGAAATGAGTAGAGTGAGTTAACAAAAGATAAATTTCTGACCTCAAGAGTCTATGTCACAGCCAACTGAGACAGTATTGGGACCAAAGTCCAGGCTAGATCCCTCTATAAGTCATGGTTACAATGGCATTCCTCCCTGATTCTTCTCAAATCCAGCACATGCTCAAGAATGGTGATCTTCTCTCTGTCACATTCAACCACCAGGGTTTGGAGAGCCCTGCTTATAACCACCCACCTAGAGTAGCGTGACTCTTGGCCATCACTCTGCTCCAAGGACATACACCCTACAGAGCTCTTGGTCCTCTTTCAGAAGCCTGAGTCACCTTGCTAGCCAGCTGAGCTCATTTTCCAAGGCTGCCCTGATGGTCACAAATAATAATAATAGTAATAATTAAATATATCTATCTGATGTAAAGACTTCCAGAAACCAAGAAAATAAATATGTAAATATATATGTACTACTTCAATTATCTTCTTCTCCTTTCCACTGATTTCTACTTTCTCATGCATCAAAGGCCATTTGGGGACAGCACATTTGTTCTACTGCTTTTGCATTTATTCTTGGTTCTGCTGTTCTGCAGAAGGCTCTCCTATTTGGTAGAGGAAGTCACATTCAAGTTCTTTCAAGGATTCAGGAGGGTGAGGACTAAGCCCCAGTGCTTTTCTGTGTTTCCCAGGTGGCATAGTGGCAAAGAATCCACCTACCAGCACAGGAGATGCAGAAGACTCAGGTTTGATCCCTGGGTTGGGAAGATCCCCTGGAGGAGGAAATGGCAACTCACTCTGATGTCCTCACTTGGAGAATCCCCTCATTTGGAGGACAGAGGAGCCTGGTGGATGACAGTCCATGAGGTTGCAAACAGTCGGACATAACTGAGTGCGTGCACACACATGTTCTGTTATAAACTAAGTCATCTCTCCAAAGGAGGTGGTTTTACTGTTCAGCATGCATTTGCAATGAGAGATAAGGAATAACTGCAGAGCAGTGGGTTTTAAAACCTTCTCCTGAGCCTGTGGGTCCTGGAAGACTGCCCCAAACACAGGAAGGGTGGGCAGTGGAAAACCCAGAGCCACTGAGTCAATCCAAGTAGCTCTCCTCTCCCATTGTCTCTGTATGATTTTTTTACTCAAATTCCTTTGAAAAACAAGGAGTTGGCACCTTTTCATGAGTAAGTTGGCACCCTTCCCTAGAAAATGCTAAGGAGCTATCCATCTAGCAAGGACCAGCATGCGCTGTAAAAAAGCAAGGTGGTCAAGATGCAGGAGGAGCACATCTGGACACAGGCGCAGGTTAGGCAAAGCCACTGCCTGGTCCACCCTGCCTGAGAATTTCACCTACAGCCTCTTCAAGGGTTCTGAGTCACTGGGATGCACAGTTTGCTCTAGGACTTCCCTGGAGGTCCGGTGGTTAAGAATCTGCATGTCAATGCAGGAGACATGGGCTCCATCCCTGGTCCAGGAAGATCCCACATGCCGTGCGGCCATTAAACCCGTGTGCCACAACTCCCAAGCCCGCATTCTAGAGCTGGTGCTCCGCAGTAACAGAAGCCACCGCGATGAGAGGCCCGAGCGCCAATGTGAAGAGTAGCCCCCACTCACCCCACCTAGAGAAAGCCCGCGGGCAGTAGCACAGACCCAGTGTGGCCAAAAATAAAAGCAATCGATCAATTAATAGGTCAATATACAGCACTCAATCAAAAGATAAAGTTTGTTCTATATACTCACCCAAAAATTAACTACTGGTAGACCATTTACGTCACATTGTTAAATGAGAGAGTAAGAAGTCACAAGAAACTATTTGTGGAAATTATCGATGAGCACCTAGCTGTGCGTCAGAAAACAGCTGAAGATTTTCAAGTCCTAGGAGAGGATCTGCACCCGAACTTTTGGTCAAAATGCACTGATTTAGTACGCCCTTCATCAGGTTGGAAGAAGAAGAAACAGAAAAGAGGGCATCGCTGCCTTCAAATTCCTGAAAATCTAAGAGGGTGAAAAGGCCGACTATCAAATAATCAGAATTCAAGAGAGAACCCACACGGTGCAGGTGATCAGAGAGGAGACACAGGCCCAGCCAGTTAGAGAAGAAGAGACAGCTGAACCCGAGAATTCAAAGAGGATGAGAGAGGATTATAACGGAAAATGCCATGTCAGGTTTCTCAGATAGAGCAAAGATCTGTTATCACAACTTACGAAGCCAAAACGAAGTGAGAAAAGCACAGAATCCCAGATCCACCACCTCCGGGAGGCACAGTCTCTGCCTGAGCTCTTCCGTGCAAACTGGGGCAGAGGACACAACAGCGTGCTCCACCCTGCCTGGTTCCTGGAGCATCGGGGGCCCTAAAGCTCTAGGGCCCTTTAACAGAGCAGGAATTTGGGAAGAGGCTTGGGAGAAAGAGGAAGCAGCCTTTGTGGGCGTCTCTTTCAGGGAGGGAGCTAATAAAGAGAAGGAGACACAGGATGGTAATCGGAGATGTGGCAGAATGGAGGGACATTTCTGGAGAAGGGCCCTTGAGTCTGCAATTAATTCTAAGGAGAAGGGTCCCATGGAAAGGGAACCATTTTACATTTTAAGATGGAAAGAAAAGCCCACTGGTCAAGAGGCTCTGAGGAGAAATCATAGCAACAACAAGAGCAATAATCAACAGGTATTGGACAGTGAGGGGTTTCCCAGGTGTCTCAGTGGTAAAGAATCTGCCTGCCAATGCAAGAGATGCGGATTCAATCCCTGATCCAGGAAGATCCCCTGGAGAAGGACGTGGCAACCCACTCCAGTATTCTTGCCTGGAGAATCCCATGGACAGAGGAGCCTGGCGGGCTACGGGCCATGAACTCGCAAAGAGTTTTTGCAACTAAACAACAACAACGTTGGGCAATGGAAAATAGAAATTTTGATGGGAAATTCTGAAATTGTCTGACCTCATTTAATTTGCTCTAAAATTAAGAGCATGAGTACTTACCCGGCTTCCCTGGTGGCTCAGTTGGTAAAGAATCCGCCTTTGTGGAGAAAGACCTGGGTTGGGAAGATCCCCTAGAGAAGAGAAAGGCTACCCGTTTCAGTATTCTGGCCTGGAGAATTCCAGGGATTGTATAGTCCATGGGGTTGCAAAGAGTTGGACACAACTGAGCAACTTTCACTTTCAAGTACTTACCACTTATTTTTGCAGACAAGAAGAAAGAGATTCAGGGAGCTGACAGAGCTGGACTCGCTCATTCCTTCATCAGGTATTATTTGACTATCAAAACCATGTGCCAAGCCTCACCAGATAGCAACAATGGCACACTGAAGCAAACACCATCCTTAATGTCAGGAACTCAGCAGAGCAGCGCAGACAGTGAGGTGCTGAAACAGCACCACGCAGAGGTCAGCTGAGTGGACACAGGAGGGGTTCACGATGCTCGGGAGGGCTCCTCTTTCCTCCTGAGCAGGACACCTCCTTGGTCTGCTGGGTTTAGTCCCCAGGATGAAAGTGAAAGTGTGAGTCACTCGGTTGTGTCTAAGTCTTTGTGACCCCATGGACTGTAGCCCACCAGGCTCGTCTGTCTATGGGATTCTCCAGGCAAGAATACTGGAGCAGGTTGCCACATCCTTCTCCAGGGGATATTCCTGCTTAGGTATCAAACCTGGGTCTCCTGCATTGCAGGCAGATTCTTTACCGCCTGAGCCACTGGCTCATCAAATAGCCCCACTCTCAGACCCAAACTTCCAGAGAAGGACTTCTCAACAGCCTGCCCCCACAGGACACACAGTGCATCCCCAGGGCAAGAGTCCCACTTGCACCTCTGAGCCCTCTGGCCTCAGGGATACCCCTGTCCAGGGTCTTCTAAACACCTGAAGAGTTCGCCTTAGGATTCAGGCTGCGGTGCCCTGAGAAAGGAGGGAAGGGAGACGGGAGGTCTGCTGAAACTACACTGCAATTCCGAGATGGAAAAACACAGAATGGAAGCATTTCAGGATAGTCTGCCTTCACCCCAACAGAAACCCTTGGGGCTCATGGCAGTGGGCCTGCTGCCCAGAACGCTAGGAAAACAAGTTCTCGTGGAAAATGCCTCCAGACACTTTGGACCACTGTATCAAGTGCCTGGGCAGCATCACACCCCCTTCGAGGGCCTTGGATACAGCAGTTTAAAGAACAGAAACTGTGTCTCTTTTGTACCTGGCACTCTGAATGTACCCAGCCATAGTGTCACACTTCAGTTACTGCAGAAAAACACATCCCGAAGTTGGGGAAAACTATTATTGGCTGGACTCATTGTTTAAAGAACAATTAATAAGGGAACAGCAACAAGCTGGAATCACAGGCTTCGGGGCAATTTTGCAATTAAGAAAATTAGAGGCTGCCGTTTCAGAAAGCAGACTGTCAAGTTGAATGCAGAGACGTATGCATGAGCCGAGCATCCAAGTAAATATCAGGGCACCACGTGGGGAGTCCTGGAGTCGGGAAAGGAGGGCAGGAACACTGATGGAAGTTACATATAGCAGGTGTTTTGCACCCAAATTTCACTCACTGTTCAGTTGCTCAGACATGTCCAACTCTTTGCGGCCCTGTGGACGGTAGCCTGCCAGGCTCCTCCGCGCTTGGAATTTTCCAGGCAAGAATACTGGACTGGGTTGCCATTTCCCTCTCCAGAGGATCTTCCTGACTCAGGGACCAAACCCACATCTCCTGTGCCTCCTGCATTGGCAGGAGGATTCTTGATGTCTAGCGCCACCTGGGAAGCCAAATGCTGTCTGTCAATTATCCTTGGTGATCCTTTACTAGTAAGTGGTTAGGGAGCTCCAGCTCTGAGCCTGGCCCCACACTGAGGTCTTTCCAACACATCATCTCATGTGATCTTCACTTTTCTGTGAGGGGTTACCCGGATCCCCAATTTATAGACGCAGCCATCGAAGTTACACAAGGTCAAGGATTTTGCCTTCAGATTACATGATAAGTAAGAGGCAGGGTTCCCAGAGGAACTCAAGGCTGTCCCGTCCCAGATTCCTTGTCCTTTTCACTCTGAGACCCCGTTCCTCCTCTGTTGAGCTGCATCTCTCAACTCCTCTTCCACGCTCGTGAGTCCATTCGAACCACCAACAAATGCAATCTCCACCCTTCAAGTCCCATCTGGGTGTCGTCACTCAAGTTCCGCCAACGGAAGGGAGCCCAGCTCTGCCAACAGCCAAAGCCTCGGACCTCTGCCCCGAGTCTGGCAGTGCACCTAGCCTCCTGCTCAGTCCTGTTCACTTGGCAGGGAGGAAGTAAAGCTCCTCCAAGTCAAGAAGAAGATATGGACTGTCCCCGCTCTTAACACCTCTTTTCTAGCACAGAAACTATGACAGGTGGAAGTCAGCAAGAGAGCTGTGCCGTGACCCAGTTAAAGAGAGTGGGTCAGAATCTCGGTCAGGAGTGAAACTGGGTCAGCGCTAGGCTGAGATGAAGTACACCTGCGGATGACTGGAAAGGCCCATGAATAGGCACGAGGAGGAAGTAAGACCTCACAAAGGGCAGCATGATCAAGTGGGCAGGTGAGTCTAGAGTGTGCAAGATTCACAGCTTGGAGGGAGCCGCCAGAATGCCCACCGGGTGGTGCTTCAGGTGGAAGAGTTGGTGTCTGGTACTAGTTGTTCACATAACGTTTGCTCGATAAACAATGGGAAATAACAGCTGAACAACTGAATCAAAAACCTGAAAGAAGAAAGAAATTGTGCCTTAGGGGATGAGAGGTAACGGCAAATAAATATATCTAGAGGACTTCCCTGATGGTCCAGTGGTTGAGGCTTCACCTTCCAATGCAGGGGGAGCAGATTCAATCTCTGGTTGGGGAGCTAAGATACCACATGCCTCTTGGCCAGAAAAACAAAACCCATAAAACAGAAGCAATATTGCAACAAAAGCTTTTTAAAAACTGAAAAAAATTAACATATCTATGCCAACGCAACTAGATTGGGTTAAGAAACTTTTCTGTTTTTAAAGCTACTGTGCTAAGCCACTTCAGTCATGTCCGACTCTATGCAATCCCATGGACTATAGCCCGCTAGGCTCCTCTGTCCATGGGATTCTCCAAGTAAGAATACTGGAGTGGGTTGCCATACTCTCCTCCAGGGGATCTTCCCAACCCAGGGATTGAACCCATGTCTCTTATGTCTCCTGCATTGGCAGGCGGGTTCTTTACGACTAGAGCCATCTAGGAAATCCCTTTAAAGCTACTAGTTAACAAGAATGTAGGGCTGGGATGTTGTGCTTAAGTCTAGTTCGGGAGATGAGACAACATCATTTTTGCATCAATCCCTGTTGATAAGTTCCTTCTTCTTCCTTAATAAGTATGGTTGGCAAATTTATATAAGCCTTGCTCTGATGATTCAGGAGCAGGCAGTTGTGTCATAGATGAAACACTGCCAATTATCACATGGAAATATGTATTAAGGAGGTGTGACAAAGTGTGAAGAATGGAAGACAATCCCAGAAATAAAGACAGTGAAAAAGTATTCTTCCTGGTGGTTTTCCAAAAATCTATCCACTCAGTCAAAAGGCAAACTCCAAATAAGTCCTCAGTCACTAAAGTTCTACATAATTCTTGCCTTCCCTGAATACTGATTGAAGATTCTGTCTGGCTTGTTTTATAAACCTGCAGAAGGACTTGGAAAACATAGTCTGATTCACCACCTGCTACCTTATATTAGTGGCGAATCAATTTAACCTTGATGTTCACCTAAGGGTGAACAGAACTAAAATCTTTAAAATTGTAAAACATATTTAAAGTATCCCTGAGGCATTACAGCTGAAATATTTTATCTGAATGTATTCATGCCTCCAGATCTGTGCTACTCAATATCACAGCACCAGATACCTGTGGTTACTTTAAATAAATTAAATACAAGTAAGAACTCATTTCCTTATTGGTTGTACTAGCCACAGTTCAAGTGCTCAGTAGATACTTGTGGTCAACGGATACCACGTTGGATAATGCATACAGACATTTTCATCATCACACAAAGTTCAACTGGACAGGAATGCCTTTGACCTAACTTGTAGTGTTTCTGAAATGCAAGGGGGAGAGAACCAAGGCAAATGACATTACTAGAAAGCAGGCAACTCCAGCATGTGACAATTTTTGTAACACAACTGGCCTCTCCTCTCAGTCAACGAATGAATGAAGAGAAATTTGAAGGACTCTGCTAGATCACATCATATAGTTATTCAAAGTTCAGAATCTAACTACATAATACAACTTGCTAGTATCAGCAAGACATGTTACTGTCTCTGATTGAGGCTAAATTCTTTAACTGGTATGTGTGCATGTATTTTTTTTTTTAGGTATTCCCATCTCTTTCAGAATTTTCCACAGTTTATTGTGATCTACACAGTTGAAGGCTTTGGCATAGTCAATAAAGCAGAAATAGATGTTTTCCTGGAACTTTCTTGCTTTTTTGATGATCCAGCGGGTGTTGGCAATTTGATCTCTGGTTCCTCTGCCTTTTCTAAAACCAGCTTGAACATCTGGAAGTTCACGGTTCATGTATTGCTGAAGCCTGGCTTGGAGAATTTTGAGCATTACTTTACTAGCGTGTGAGATGAGTACAATTGTGTGGTAGTTTGAGCATTCTTTGCATTGCCTTTCTTTGGGATTGGAATGAAAACTGACCTTTTCCAGTCCTGTGACCACTGCTGAGTTTTCCAAATTTGCTGGCATATTGAGTGCAGCACTTTCACAGCATCATCTTTCAGGATTTGAAATAGCTCCACTGGAATTCCATCATACAGATGGTAAATAAGTATATGAAACCACATCATATACAAGTTAAAGCAACTGTAATTTACCACTATACCCCTATTACACCAGAGATCACTGACAGTATCAAATGCTGGTGAGAATGTGAAGCAACAGGCACTCTGATTCCCTGCTAGTGGAGACGCAAAATGGCACAGCCAAAAATAACTACAAGCACCTTCTTTGAACAATTAGGGAATAATGAGTATGGCAGATACACTGAAAGGTATTATGGTAATTTTCTTCAGGGTGATGATGTCATTCAAGTTGCACTGAAGAATATCTTTTCCTAAGATTTATTGTGTCATGTTGTCTTGAAATCTGCAGCTTTTTAAAGGATCTAGAAAAATGTGCCTATATTCATATACCGATAAAACTAACATCCTAGTATGTTAATAACTGCCAAATCTAGGTATACGAAATGCAAGCATCATGCCTTTCTTCAGATTTTCTGGATGACTGAAAAGGTTCATAACAAAATTTTTATGACACGGCAGCCCAGTGGAATTTACAGAAGCTGACATGTGTCAAAACTCTACAGGAGTTTGTATTTGAAAGCCCTGTTTGCTTTTTTTAACCTAGTAATGGAAGATTTCCATTCTTCTAACAGTTTTATTTACATGTGTCAAGGAGATCAAGTGAGAGAAATAATTTTATTGTAGTTTGTGATTCAACAGCTTTCAACTTTTCACGGCTCATCATCCAAGGGCAGAAGAAAGCCTGCACATTTTCCTAACATGAAATCCTCAACAAAGTTCTCCCAGTCCCAAAGGAATAAATTTCATTGCGATCCTGCTTCAATGGCCTCCTTTCTTTCTCCTCTTCCTTCCTCTCTTCCTCTCCCTGTGTGTTGAAATGCGCACACTTATTTCAGGTTGCCCATTAAACACCACACACCTCATTTCTCCTGCATAGATCAGCCAGCTCTCACAAGAAAGCCTCCTCGTCAACTCCAAAACTTAAGATTAAATACATATATGAAAATATTTTAATTGACAATTAGAGTTGCTCCCCTGTGTCAGGACGAGCCAAGGAAAATGAAAAGGAATCAAGTTCCTAGAATTAAGAAACTCCATGATAAATGGAACCTAGCATGATCAGACATAGGAAAGGGAAGACAAGGCCATTTGTACAGAGCAACTAGTCAGCAAACACTTCTCTAAACAGACCCAAGTAGCTCAGGTGGCAGCCAACTTAGTGTAAAACCTAGGTGCTAATGGGATACCCTGAGAATGCAAGGTGCATCCACATGGCACAGAAGATCCTGCACACCTTAGGGACTGGGTGCAGGGAGGCAAGAAGGAAGAGAAGTGTCAAAGAAAGAAGAAAACACTGAGCTCACCCACTACAAATGAGAGATGGACTCATCCTGATACCAAGAGATGGATACAAAGCCCTCTGCCCTAGAACTTCAAATATCAGAGATTCCTCAATTAATCATGTAACTTCGTGTGTCTTGAGACATGGGTCACAGCAGGAAAAAAACAGGGATTAGAATGGGCAGATGTAATCTCTCTGAATCTTTTTATTTTTTTGGCCATGCCACAGGGCACACAGGATTTCAGTTCCCCGAACAGGAATTAAGCCCTTTCCCCCACAGAGGAAGCACAGAGCCCTAACTGCTGAACCACCAGGGAAGTTCCCTCTCTGAGTATGCTAATGCTACCTAATATCATTGTGGGAAGAAGGGATGTGAATTTTATACACTGGTTTTTTTAACAAGCTTGGGTGATAGTCTCTAACTGAGCTCCAAGCATGCTCTAGAAGTGGCAACATTCACTGGGAAAATATAATAGCTGCAATGCAAATGTCAAAAGCCCTGACATGTATTCATTGACACCTTTAGTTATTAATTCAACCTCTAAGAATGTGGTGGGGTACACAGGAGGGGCCATAGTCCCAGATGTCAGCAAAAGTAAACATGTCCCCTTCCACATGGAGCATGCAGGCTAATGAAACAACTATAGAAATAAATAAAACATAAGGACAAGTGCTGTGAGTGATATAATATCTGAGCTGAAATCTGAAAGACATACATGGGAAGAGACCAGCATATCTCAGGAAGAGGCCGGTGTATCCCCCTACAACAAAATACATGCAGCTTTCATGGGGTGCTTTCTAAACATTCCATCACAAGCAGATAACAAAGATCATATACACACACGTGCATGCATATCATAATCTATATACATTTCATATTATTTTGTTCATTGATATTTCAAGTCTCAGTATATCTAGAGGTTAGAGCTCACTGGGCATGTGGGGAAACAAACACCTCTATTTCCAAGGGTCTTCTTGACAATGCATTTTCAAATTTCTGGTATTATTTCATTATATCAACTATTTTTTAAGTTGTAACGTGACCAGGAAAAAAGCTATTTGATTTTCATTCAAGTTGTAATTATCAAGCATTGTCTTAAACCTGTAGTTTTCTTGTAGGGATGTTTTAAAGTCACTCATGCATTCTTTTGAGGGAAGTTTAATTAAAAATAAACATGATATTAACCCACAAATGCACCTATCTGGGTCCCATAAATGCCAGATTGTCACAATAAATGAATTTGAAAGGACAAGTAAGGACACCACTTCACCCTTCCTTGTTAGGAGGCTCCTTTTCTCTCTGGACACCTGCCATCCTGCAGGTGACCTGTCTATGGGTGAAGCCACTGAAACCAGGCAGAACAGTCACCATTCAGAAGCCCAGTTTCTTACTTTATACTTACAAGAGCCATATAAGTAAAATGCTGTGCATTTTCTCTCTGGAGAGGAAGAGAGCTGAGGTCCAGAAAAGGAGGAAATGGGGTTGTTTAACCTTCAAAGAAGGTCTATCCTTTCCAGGGAAGGATGTGCACAAACAGAGTGACACTGAGAACAGGGTCGTTCACAGGGAAAGTGCCCACCTTGTTAATGCTTCATCTTGTTTGCCTAATGAGGAGGAGTGGAGAAGACAATGGCACCCCACTCCAGTACTCTTGCCTGGAAAATCCCATGGACAGAGGAGCCTGGAAGGCTGCAGTCCATGGGGTCACTGAGGGTCAGACACGACTGAGCGACTTCCCTTTCACTTTTAACTTTCATGCATTGGAGAAGGAAATGGCAACCCACTCCAGTGTTCTTGCCTGGAGAATCCCAGGGTTGGGGGAGCCTGGTGGGGTGCCATCTATGCAGTCGCACAGAGTTGGACACAACTGAAGTGACTTAGCAGTAGCAGCAGTGAGGAGGAGGGGTGGATCTCCCCGCAGAGGTGAGGGGAAATGGTGGCTAACTCCAGGAAGGTGGTGATTTGGAAGATTTTGAATGTCTCAAGTTCTAGTAGGAAGGCAGAGGAGATTAAGAAGGTTTTGAAGAATTCCCTAGGCAATGTTAAGAACCAAGCTTAGTTTTAGAGATGATAGTTTAAACTGGGAGGGCTGGGGCTGTCTTTCAGAACTCTGGACAGCTCTAGAGCAGCCTGAGAAAGCTGTGCACATTCAAGCCCGGATGCTACCAGATGTAGGCGTCAGGGTTTGTCTCTGCTGACTGCTGTATTGAAGCAGCTATACTAACTTCTGTCACCTGGCACCTTCCTTAAAGACAAAGGGGTGGAGTACATTTTATCCAGAGATCATTTGATCCTGTGAGTCCCTTGAAGAGCACGTGCTCATCAGGAACTCTAGTCAGAAGCACAGCTGTTAATATGAATTATTACATTTTGGAAAAATCAGAATAAGCTGAAAGTAATTAAATTCTTCTCAGCTTGAAATGATTTCACCTTTTGTTCCACATAAGACTGTGATCATGTGATCAGCTTTTCTCATGACTAATTACAGCTTTGTATTAATCATGAGAGACAGAAGCCTCTCGTCAGCGAATCTGAAACTAAGTATTAAGAATCAAAAGTACTGATCTTATTTATATCCAACCTGACCTAGCCTATAGCCACATCCTCATTGCCACAGAACAATCTATAAAAAGTTCTAAACTCTTCTCATCATTCTTTGCTCAAAAGCCCTTTAAGGATCCATGATGCCCACAGGATAAGGGATACCATCCTTGGTGTGCCTTACATGACCCTCTAGGATAAAGTCTCCAAAAATTCACCAGACTCTTGTCTGGCTCCTTTCCACCACAGATCCCATATTCCACATGGAAATGAATACCTTGGGGAGTCCTAAACTCTTATAACCATTTTCTTTCTAACTGCTAAGAGGCAGTCATTCTTGAAATGGGAATAAAAAGATGAAAACGTCATTGCTCTGGACTTCCCCGGTGGCTCAGAGGTAAAGAATCCACCAGCCAATCCAGGAGACACAGGTTCAATCCCTGGAAAATTCCACAGGCTGTGGAGCCTGAGCTCGAGAGCCCAAGAGCTGCCAACTACTGAGTCCAAGTCCTCCAGCTACTGAAGCCAGCTCACCCTAAAGCCCGTGCTCTGCACCAAGAGAAGCCCGCACACTGCAACTAGAGAGTAGCCCCCACTCGCCACAACTAGGGACAGCCCTCATGCAGCAATGAAGGCCCAGCACAGCCATACATAAATAACAAATAAATATTTTAAAATGTTAAAAAAGAAAAGTCATTGCTCCAACCAGCTTCAGCCTCATGTCTTTTAAAGCAGTTTCCTAAAGACTCTCTGGATACTCAAGGCAGCTACTTGCTGCCAACGGGAATGGTGCACTGGTAATTCACGAGCACACAACCAGGAGCTCAGTCATCATCACAGCAATTAAGAAACAATAGTGAAAACAAACAGGAACAGAATTATTGTTGACCAACTGATAGTATTTTGGGTTGCTCCTTTTTTACGTACCAAAGTCAGAAAGAAAGAGAGAGATCGTGAATGTTTCTATTCAACTGTAATTTTATTGTTTTAATTCAGGCTGAGCATTGTGTAAATGTGCATAAAATTATAAACAGAATGAGCTCTCTCAAACACAAGCTAGCTCTGGGGACTGCAACACTGCAAGGAGTGCCTTGGAACAGATTTGCTACGCACATTACATAAAGATCACTGCTTCATGTTTTATTTGACTTTATCAACTCGTCTTGAGCAAAACTTTAAATAGATTCAGTGATGCTATATGAGGATTGTGAAATCATTTTAAAGAGTCAGACAGACAACAGAAAACAAATATAGCCCTGGTGCCTTCTTTCCAGGGCAGAGGGAGTTGAGAATTGCTTGTGGAATATGCTGTGGATGGTATGGTCAGGACCACGTGTGGAGGATGATATAGACAGCTGAACAAAGAGTGCGGACCTTGAAGGCAGACAGACTCCCAAGTATCATTTTCCTCATCTCATTCATTAACTGTGTGATCTTGGGCCAATTATTCCTTTTCTGAGCCTCAATTTCTCTCCTCCAAAATGAGCATAATAAGACTGCCTCTCTCACATGGCTATCAGGGACAAATGAGAAAAGGCCAAGTGGTGAGTGCAGAGACCAGCACCTAATGCGACTCCAGCACAGCTCTTTCTGCTTCTGCAAGTTTCAAGTCTATGTTATTCCCGCTCTAAGTGATGCAAACCTGTTGACAATCTAGATAAAGCTCTGAAGATGGCATCCTGAGCATCCCTGATTTGACTGAAGTCTCTGTTCAGATGATCTGACACCAGACAGTGTCCCCGACCCCTCAATCTGACCCACTTATCATCTTTTATTATGCTGCTTTTACTTCCCATTAAATTTATTTATTTTTGTATTTTGACTCCCTCCACTGGATCAGAGGCTCACAACACTGAGCATTTGGTCCGGTTTGTTTGCCTTCTCTTTCCATGGTCTCCATCCCAGAGTAGGTGACAAGAAACATTTGTCAACAAGAAATGAATAAAATAATTTACATACTCACTTTGGGACCAGACCTGGTACCACCTTGTGCTGTCACCAAACTGTGTAATATTTGCTCTTTTTGCTTCCAGATTAACCAAAAATAAATCCAAAAATATCTTTTGAAAGCACAACTTATGTTTCCTAAGGATAACAAGGAGCCAGAAATAACTGGGTAGTTCAGTTCAGTATCTGCTCTGCCGGGCCCCAAAGTCCCGGGAAGATGCTATGTTGTCTGCTGTAAGCTTGCCTTTCTCTCCAGACCCCACGTGAAGCTGATTTCTACACCATCCATACTTCTTTCTCCTGTCCTCGTCTTTTCTCTTTCTACAGGAAAGAATCCAAAATGCTCTAACTGGGGAGTCACATCAAATCTCATGAATTTAACTACAGTCTTCATGCCAATAACACTTGTATTTCTATCACCAACCGAGATCTCTCCAAACATCCACACACTCCGTGGATATCTCGTAACAAGACACCAGATTGTGATTGTGAACGCTTGTCTTGGTCCTTCACTTTCCTATGTTTGCAAGTAGCATCACTGTTCATCCTGTCACCCAAACTAAAACCCTAGAGTCAGCCAAGATCCAACACACTTCCGTAACACCCAAAGCCAATCCGCCACCAAGATTTGTCGGTGTGAAATCTGCAGTAGTTCTAGAACCTGCCTGCTCTGTCTCCACTGACCCAGCCTTAGTTCAGACGCCATCATTTTTAACCAGGAAAACAAAACACTGAAAATGCAAAATGATGATGAGGATATATGAAGCAATAGGAACTATCATGTGCTGCTGGTGGGCATGCAGAATGGGACAGTCACTTCAGAAGACTGGCAGTATTTTATGAAACAAAACACACTCTTACCATATGATTCAGTAATCCTGCTTCTTGCTACTTACCCAATGAGTTGAAAACTTAATGCCCACACAAAAACCTACACACTGATGTTTACAGCAGTTTTATTCATAACTACCAAAACCATAATCAACCAGGATGCCCTTCTGTAGGTGAATAAATACAGAAAGCATGGTACATCCAGACAGTGGAATATTATTCAGCACTAACACAGAACTATTAAGTCATCAAAAGACATGGAGAAAGCTTAAACGTATATGAATAGGTGAAAAAAGCCAATCTGAGAAGGCCACAGACTGTGTGATTCCAACTATATGACATTCTGGAAAAAGTCAAAACCAGAGACAGTAAACAGGTCAGTTTCCAGGAGTTAGTGAAAGAGACAGATGAACAGGCTGAAGTGGAGAATTCTTAGGGCAGTGGAACCACTCTGCATGACTGTAAAATGGTATTTTGTCATGTCACAATGAATTTGATACACGTCATTACGAATTTTTCCAAATGCACAACAAGAGTGAGCCCTGATGTAAAATGTGGACTCACGGTGGTAAGGCTGTGTCAATGTAGATTTACCAGTTGTAACTGACATACCACTGTAGTACAGGATGAAGATGGTAGAGGAAGCTGTGTACGTGTTGGGGCAGGGAATACAGGAGAACTCAATTCTTCCATGAACTTAAAACTGCTCTAAAAATAAAGTCCATTAAAAATAAACAAACAAGGCTTCCCTTGTGGCTCAGTGGGAAAGAATTTGCATGCCAATATTGGGGACACAGGGTCAATCCCTGATCCCACATGCTGCAGAGCAGCTAAGCCCATGCGTCGTAACTATTGAGCCCACGTTCTAGAGCCTGGGAGTCGTAGCTACTGAAGCTTGGGTGCCCAGAGTCCATGCTCCACAACAAGAGAAGCCACCACAATGAGAAGCCCGAACACTGCAGCTGGAGAGTAGCCCCCGATTGCCGCACCCAGAGAAAGCCTGCACAGCAAGGAGGACCCAGCACAGCCAAAAATAAAATAATAAACAAACAACAAACAACCAGCCTCCCATGTAGTTATGCAGGCCCATCATGGTCCTATCTCATCAATCCACCACTGAGTCTAGAAGTCATTTCTAAACAGAAAATCTGATCAAGGTATCCACTACAAAAAAACCCTTCCAAGGGCTTTTCAACAACTCACAAATTAAAGGGCTCTGAGCAACAGGTTAGCAAATCTTTCCCTTCCTGTGTAGGAACCTGACCACTGGATAAGCTTTCTAAGTCTGTTTCCCTAGAAACAGATAATGATGTGAACTATATCGCTAAACAATATCACTTATTGTAAAATGACTCCTGCTGAGGAGACTGAATCTGGACTGGGAGTTGTATGGGTATCAGATGGGGGTGCCTTATTTTGAAATTCTCTGAACTTAGAGACTCCTGTGCTGACCGTGTGTTTTCAGGCGTCCTAGAAGCTCTCCTTATGGAGTTTTTACAAGAGATAAATGGCTCCTGACAGGCAGGAGGCTCTTAAGCCAGGGTGAAACCCCCATCATCAATGTGGGCTGTTCCTCTTTCCTCCAAGCTGTCTTGCTTGTGCTTACTTCTTTGTCACCGACTCACATTCTTCCTTCAATCCTTCTCATCATCACATCCTCTAGGAACTCCTACCCAGATCTTGACCCACTCTGGGTAAAGTGCTCCTTCATGTGGCTTCCACATCACCACGGACTTCCTCACTCTATCCCATTATCCACTGTTTTTCTCCGTTTCTTCACTTGAGCCCTACTTGATGGCCATGGTAATGCTCAAAATTCTCCAAGCCAGGCTTCAGCAATACGTGAACCATGAACTTCCAGATGTTCAAGCTGGTTTTAGAAAAGTCAGAGGAGCAAGAGATCAAATTGCCAACATCCGCTGGATCATCAAAAAAGCAAGAGAGTTACAGGAAAACATCTATTTCTGCTTTTTTGACTATGCCAAAGCCTTTGACTCTGTGGATCACAATAAACTGTGGAAAATTCTGAAAGAGATGGGAATACCAGACCACCTGACCTGCCTCTTGAGAAACTTGTATCCAGGTCAGGAAGCAACAGTTACAACTGGACATGGAACAACAGACTGGTTCCAAATAGGAAAAAGAGTACATCAAGGCTGTATATTGTCACCCTGCTTATTTAATTCATATGTAGAGTACATCATGAGAAACGCTGGGCTGGAAGAAACACAAGCTGGAATCAAGACTGCCAGGAGAAATATCAATACCTTCAGATATGCAGATGACCACCACCCTTATGGCAGAAAGTGAAGAGGAACTAAAAAGCCTCTTGATGTAAGTGAAAGAGGAGAGTGAAAAAGTTGGCTTAAAGCTCAACATTCAGAAAACGAAGATCATGGCATCTGGTTCCATCACTTCATGGGAAATAGATTGGGAAACAGTGGAAACAGTGCCAGATTTTATCTATTGGGGCTCCAAAATCACTGCAGATGGTGACTGTAGCCATGAAATTAAAAGACGCTTACTCCTTGGAAGAAAAGTTATGACCAACCTAGATAGATAGCATATTCAAAAGCAGAGACAATACTTTGCCAACAAAGTCCATTTAGTCAAGGCTATGGTTTTTCCAGTGGTCATGTATGGGTGCGAGAGTTGGACTGTGAAGAAAGCTGAGCGCCGAAGAATTGATGCTTTTGAACTGTGATGTTGGAGAAGACTCTTGAGAGTCCCTTGGACTGCAAGGAAATCCAACCAGTCCATCCTAAAGGAGATCAGCCCTGGGATTTCTTTGGAAGGAATAATGCTAAAGCTGAAACTCCAGTACTTTGGCCACCGCATGAGAAGAGTTGACTCATTGGAAAAGACTCTGATGCTGGGAGGGATTGGGGGCAGGATGAGAAGGGGACGACCAAGGATGAGATGGCTGGATGGCATCACTGACTCGATGGACGTGAGTTTGAGTGAACTCCGGGAGTTGGTGATGGACAGGAAGGCCTGGTGTGCTGCGATTCATGGGATCGCGAAGAGTCGGACACGACTGAGAGACTGAACTGAACTGAGGGTTATGGTTGCAAGGTCTGCCACTTGCAAGGTTTACAAAGCCATCTTTGTAAACCTAGGCTGATGATGTCACTCCTAATGGCAGGTGCTTCTCATTTGTGATCAAAAAAAAAAAAAATCTTCCTCTTCTCTCTAAATGGAATCTTGGCATTATCTGGCTCAGTCACATACCACAATAAGCACTCTACAGACACCCTTTTTGTCAATAGGGGTCACAAAACCTAGTTCAGACCAAGCAGATGTTAGTGGAAGCCTGTTGGATGGGATTATGAGAAAGCAATTGTTTTCTAACAAAAGCGAGAGACCTGGTGACAGGAGTCTTTCACTCTTCCCCCTTGCTGCTTCCTGTACATCTGAAACACGGACACCATGCCTGATGGTAGAGAGAAGACCTCACCACCGTGAATCTGAAAAAGCAAGTCACATGCTAAAGATGGCAGAGCAGGAAACTGGGCAGAACATCAAGCTGTGTCCTTGATGTCTTCCTGCAACCAATGGTAGAAGCCAGACCCTGTCACTACATAAAACTCCATTTGGATAACTTACTGTCATTAGGTGTCTATTGTCACAGCTAAACCCAGTTTTTGCTGACACAGAACTATACATAATTCATTCTCCAACAGGGTAAAATCCCAACCCACTGCCATGACAGCTGTTTCATCTCAGAGCCCACATACCTTATCATTCTCATCTCCTAACACCTCCTCATCACCACATGCTCTCTGAGTCCCAATCATTCTAATGGGTCCATTAGCAAGTGCCCTAAAAAACCATCTTTCCACAGGAACTTGTCTTTGCACAGGTTCTTCTGACGTGGAATACTGTTTCCCACTAGTTGGAGACATGCAACTAGTCTACCAAGGCTGGGTCACCTCCTCTACAGTCTTCCTTCATAGCTCCTCCCTCCTTTGAATTCCTGACAGCACCCCATGGCTGATTTTCTTACAGCAATTAGTAAATTACTTTCAAATTATTAATTATCTGCCTTCTCCTCCATAACTTGAAACCCAGAGAGCAGTGATCTCACCTTATCAGGCATTCAACACATGTTTAAGGGTGCCTCTAAATCTACTGCTTCCATCTACTGAAGCTCTGACCTTCAGCTTCTCCAAATTATTAAAATAATGTATAGAGATAAGCCTAGGGTGACCATAGCATTGTGTATTCTAACCAGTGCCCCACCCTTGGGTGTGTGCAGAATAAAATCCTAATGGATCCCTGGAGGAGAGCACCTTGCTGATTAAAAACAATAATGTATGAAATTCGCTTATCACAATGCCTGCTAAATAAGTTCAATAAATATTAGCTATTGGAATGATAGTGATTGTATCTTTGAATCCTCAGCCCTGGACTTGACCCAAGGTAAGTACCCAGTAATATTTTCTGGATGTAGAAATCAAATTAAATCCAGGTTTATTCTTGGCTCTAAATTATAAAGCATTCTGAAGTCCCAGCCTAAAATAATACAGAAATCATAATGGTATCCCTGGATACCTAATTTTCCCACCAAAATATCCCCTGATATTTCTCCCCTGGAGCTTACCCCATTAGGCAGACTCAGTGCCTGCTTAAGACAGTCTGTTTCCAAGCACAGTGAGACCCTGGGGCAGGAGCTTTCTGAGAAGGTTCTTGGTGGAATCAATTGTGCTGGCAGGACCGGGCTAATAATAAACAAGGCTGAACAATGCAGCTGGTAGTTGGAACTGGATGTCCTTGGGCCTCTGGGAGTTTGGCTCTGGATTTTCCATTCTTGAGAATTTAATCTTCCTGTGCAACTTCCACTGGGGCTCTCCAGACAAGTGAGGGCTGGAGAGAATTGAGTGGCCATTCATAGCCAGTGTTCAGCTCAGGGTGGCTAGGTTGCATGAGCAGCTCTCAGCCTGGGCTGGTGGCTCAGAGGAAACCTCAGAACTTCAGTAATTCTGATCCATCTTGTTCCAAAACATTTGCACCTTGACATGCTGGGATCACCCTATTTCTGTGGGTCATTGCACTGGGTCGTACAATAAAATCCTATTTGAATGATTCAATGATATAAGCATTTAAAGTGCACCTGGTATGAAAGCATTTCATGCAAAGATTGGCACAGTAAAGGACAAAAACACTATGGACCTAACAGAAGCAGAAGATATTAAGAAGAAGACGTGGCAAGAATACACAGAAGAACTGTACAAAAAAGATCTTAATGACCCAGATACCCACAATGGTGTAATCCCTCACCTAGAGCCAGGCATCCTGGAGTCCAAAGTCAGGTGGGCCTCAGGAAGCATAACTACGACAAAGCTAGTGGAGGTGACAGAATTCCAGCTGAGCTATTTCTAGTCCTAAAAGATGATGATGTTAAAGTGCTACACTCAATGTGCCAGCAAATTTGGAAAAAATTGAATGAAGCACAAGCTGGAATCAAGATTGCCAGGAGAAATACCAATAACCTCAGATATGCAGATGGCACTACCCTTATGGCAGAAAGTGAAGAGGAACTGAAGAGTGTCTTGATGAAAGTGAAAGAAGAGAGTGAAAAAGCTGGCTTAAAGCTCAACATTCAGAAAACTAAGATGATGGCATCTGGTCCCATCACTTCATGGCAAATCGATGGGAAAGCAATGGAAACGGTGACAAACTTTATTTTCTCGGGCTCCAAAGTCACTACAGATGGTGACTGCAGCCATGAAATTAAAAGACACTTGCTCCTTGGAAGGAAAGCTATGACAGACCTAGACAGCATATTAAAAGGCAGAGACATTACTCTGCCAACAAAGGTCCATCTAGTCAAAGTTATGGTTTTTCCAGCAGTTGTGTATGGATGTGAGAGTTGGACTATAAAGAAAGCTGAGCACCAAATAACTGATGCTTTTGAACTGTGGTGTTGGAGAAGACTCTTGAGAGTCCTTGAACTGCAAGGAGATACAACCAGTCCATCCTAAAGGAAATCAGTCCTGAATATTCATTGGAAGGACTGATGCTGAAGCTGAAGCTCCAATACTTCAGCCACCTGATGCGAAGAACCGAAGAATGGAAAAGACCCTAATGCTGGGAAAGATTGAAGGCAGGAGAAGGGGACGACAGAGGATGAGATGGTTGGATGGTATCACCAGCTCAATGGACATGGGTTTGGGTGGACTTCAGGAGTTTGTGATGGACAGGGAGGCCTGGCGTGCTGCAGTCCATGGGGTCTCAAAGAGACGGACAAGACCGAGTGACTGAACTGAGCTGAATGGTATGAACGCACTGGGGAGAAAGATGGACTATGAAATAGATTCAGTTTTCACACTGCTCACAGTCTAATATGATAGAAAAAAAATATGTAGCAAGTGCCTCTATTAAAAGAATATATACAGTATATATGAAAGAAATAAGGGGGGGGGAAGAGAGCATCAGAAAAGGAACAAATTCAAAAGAAAATTGAAATTATTTCTCAGTGGAAGAAAGCCCAACAGAAACAACAACAGGCATCACCTCCTCGTCCTTCTTGTTTTAAAAATAGGGAGACAGTGGCCACTGTGGAGAGCAGTGTGGAGGTTCCTTACAAAACTAAAAATAAAGTTACCACGAGACCCAGCAATCCCACTCCTGGACATATATCCAGAAAAAATGAGGAACTCAAAAAAATACATGCACCCCAATGTTCATACCAACACTATTTACAATAGCCAAGTCATGGAAGCAACCTAAATGTCCACCAGTAGATGAATGGATAAAGAAGATGTGGCGTGTGTGTGTGTGGAACATATATAAATGGAATATTACTTATTCAGCCGTATCAAAGAATGAAATACCATCTGCAGCAACTGGATGAACCTAGAGATGGTCATACTAAAGCGGAGTCAGACAGAGAAAGACAAATATCCTACGAGAGCACTTATATGTAGGATCAAAAAATGATACAGAGAAAGACAAATATCCTACGAGGGCGCTTATATGTAGAATCAAAAGATGATACAGAGAAAGACAAATATCCTATGAGAGCACTTATATGTAGGATCGAAAAATGATACAGACTAACTTATTTACAAAATAAAAATAAACTTACAGACACAGAGAAGAAAAATGGTTACCAAAGGGGGAAGGTTGGGGGAGAGATAAATTAGGTGTTTGGGATTAACGGATATATATACTGTATATAAAGTAGATAACCGACAAGGACCTACTGTATAGCACAGGGAACTCTACTCAATGTCTTGTAATCACCCATAAAGAAAAGGAATCTGAAAAATAATATATACACATATATTTAACTTAAAAACTTTGCTGTATATCTGAAACTAATACAACATTGTAAATCACCTATGCTCCAATAAAAAGTTGCTTGTTTTGAAAACCAGTGAGCCTTAGAGAAACAAGTGAATTTGTTTCCGTTCACATCATTCTGTGAGCACTCTGCCTGCATTTCTGTTTCATAACTCAGCCTCATGAAAGGGATTAGGAATCAGAGGGCCCTAAATTGGAATTTGTATTCTAAGTGTGATCATTTGTGCAATTTTTTGGCAAGTTACCCCATCTCTCTAAGCTTCAGAATCTTCATCTGTGAAAATGGTCTAGAAAGAATCCTTTCAGCTCATAAAACTGTTGTAACGATACCACGAGAAAATCCACGTCCCGTGGCTGGTTCAAGAAAAGTGCTCACATACGTGTTGAAGGTACATATGCATTAGTAAATGAATGAACAAAGGTTCAAGTGCACTGTCTGGAAGAAGAAATAAAACCAGTTACTACTGCCCGCTGTGTCTGCCTTCCCCTACTCTCCCACTGCAAAAATGTAAGTCCCGAGAGAGAGACCAAGTCTATCTTCTTCTCAACAGGATTCCAGAATGTAGCATGAGACCTGGCCCAAAGTATGTGCCTGAGTAAACTTTTACTAATAAAATAGCTCTTCCTTCTCAATTCTTTTGCTCTGTGTCAGGCATTTTTATAAGCTCTATGCCTGAGGTGGGCATATTGTCCAGGCCACCTATGAGGAAAGTGGCCTTGCTACCCTTCTATGTGACAGATAAAGCTACAGATTCTGGCCCAAGACAGAGACAAAGAAGGACTTAAATCAATGTTTGATGTGCAGACAGTAACATTTATTGAGTCTTGCAATATGCCAGATACCATTCTAAACATTTTACTTTTATTAATATTTGTTCTTTAATCCTCACAAAGATCTGAAAGCAGCACTATTTGTATTATTTATTCATTCATTTGGCAGCACTGGGTCTCAGCTGCAGCATGCAGGGTCTTCCCTCTTCCTTGCAGGTTGTGGAATCCTGACTTGCAGCATGCGAACTCTTGGTTGCAGCATGTGGGATCTAGTTCTCTGACCAGGGAGGGAAGCCTGGCCTCCTGCATTGGGGGTGCAGAGTCTTAGCCTCTAGACCACCAGGGAAGCCCCAAGAGATACTATGTTTTAATCCCAATTTTATAAATGCATAAATATAATGACAGTGGGGATGAGTAATCTGCCCATGGGCACACAGGTCACCAGGAGCAGAGCCTGGCTTTGAGCAGAGCCTCACTGTCACACTCGGCAGCCTTGAAGGGTTTAATTCTGTGGTCAAGCTACACACAGCTCCTGTGGGAGGCCAGAGAAGATGACGGAGTCAGCCTTTAGAAGAGTGTGCATGCTCAGTCTCATCTAACTCTTGGACCCCGTGGACTGCAGCCCGCCAGGCTCCTCTGTCCGTAGGATTCTCCAGGCAAGACACTGGAGTGGGTTACCATGCCCTTGTCCAGGGGATCTTCCCAATCCAGGGATCAAATCCGCATCTCCTGCATTGGCAGGCAGATTCTTTACCGCTGAGCCACCTGGGAAGCCCCTCAGAAGGGCAGAGAAAGGTTTTTCAAGAGATGATGACTGAGGTGAATCTGAATCAGTGAAGAAGTTGCCCAGATGAAAGTGTGTCAGGGCATGATGTGGGGTGTGTGTGCAGATGTTTATGTGTGTGTGTGCAGGTGCGTCTGTGTGTATTCACTCTCCATGTCTCTGGCAACCACAATCAGGACCCCAAGATTTTCTGCAAGGAAACCTCAAGCACAGTGCACACTTCATTCCCGCCATGACTCACATTATATGTCCCTGGGCACCAACCCAGCCTCAGTTTTAACTTAAAATGAGACGTATCTTAAAGCATATATTGATTTAAAGTTTAGATGTATAAATTAACGTCCCAGAAGTTTTGACATGTACATTAATCACTGAATTTTGAATGAAAATTTCCAGGAGGACATGCAATTAAACCACACAAACAAAGAAAGCAAGACAGATCTGCTGTTTCAGTAAGTATATTTTCTTTCATTTTGGATGGAGATAGTCAACAAAGTATAAAGTGGAAAGGCAAACACTTAAAATTCAAACTGCTTACCTACACAATTAAAGAAGACACAGACTTCTCTAGATTTCTTTCTTCTTCCTTTTTTTAAAGGCCCCTAATTCCATAAGTGTCTTTTCAAGTAAACATGCTGTATGCCTTTCATGCATAATCCAGAAGCAAAAGATGCTGGAAGCAGACCTGTATTAAAGGTCATCAAATAAATCCTCTTCTCATCTCCTTCATATTCCAAGTCAAACAGAAGCTCAATTCCATCCCCAAGTTTAAACAACTGTGCGGTTAAAGCCAAATATTTTGACTGAGTAGTTTTGGGCTTTTACATTTGGTCTTTTGTTTTGCTTTGCTTTTATGATCTATAGCTTAATTTTAAATGCCCTTCACAAGGGACACCTATGGGGTGGGTGAAAAGGAATAAGCCTTGGGATCAGACCAATTTCAGGGACAATTCATGCTTCCTCTCTTGCTATCTGTGGGACTCAGCAAGTGATTTCCCCCTCTTTGTGCCTGCGTCTCCTCAGCTTTAAAGACCACTAGTAACACCTTCTGCATGAAGATTAAATAAAACTATCACCAGGGAAATATTTACGACAGTCACCAGCACAGAGAAGGTATTCAGAAACGGCTTCCTGTCTCTCTCATCTGTACTACATAGAACTCAATATCTGCCTGTCACTTTAAAAGGATTGATGATTTTTTTTTTTTGTCTCCAATACATGCATGTTTTTGGAAAGAAGGAGGAAAAGAGAAAGCCAAGGGAATCTCATTCTGATATTCAGAAGCAATTATATTAATATTCATTTTATTCTTCCAAAGATTCACACCAGTCAGCACACTAAAAACAAAATCACCCTTGATGAATTCTACCTTGGGCACAAGATTCCAAAGATAATCTTATATTTAAACATTTCCTCTAAGCAAACTGAAAAAGGCCATTTATTCTTTGGTACATTTTATATTCTGATTTAAAATCAATAAGATTTCAGAAAAACCACCGTTCAGTCATCCACTCTTCCCCTGTAGTAATACCTCTGCCATGAGGATGTGTGCCCAGAAATTAATTTTCAAGATGACTTATACCAAACGCTTTAAATATCAAATACTTTTATATTTAATTTTAGCAATTTTCGATGTAACTCATTTTAGAAATTATACTCCCATGCCTTCTTTCAACAGAGTTTACAGACTGTAATTTAGTTCTTCCTTGGTGACTCACTGTCATACTTCGGAACATAACACTGCTTTGTGCTATTATGCCTTGATGCACTCAAAGACCCCTCAAGCCTGAACATCTCCAAGTTCCTTCACTCAGGATCCAAAGGCTCCACCTAAGGGACTTCCCTTCGTCCACCCCATAGAGAGGCTCCATTCAAACAAGAGTCTCATTCAGGTTCTTCCGTTTCACAGCAGGATGCCAACCTTACCATTCTCTGTGTGTGTGCTTAGCCATTCAGTTCAGTTCAGTTCAGTTCAGTCGCTCAGTCACGTCCGACTCTCTGCGACCCCATGAATTCCAGCATGCCAGGCCTCCCTGTTCATCACCATCTCCCAGAGTTCACTCAGACTCACGTCCATCGAGTCCATGATGCCATTCAGCCATCACATCTTCAGTCGTCCCCTTCTCCTCCTGCCCCCAATCCCTCCCAGCATCAGAGTCTTTTCCAGTGAGTCAACTCTTCACATGAGGTGGCCAAAGTACTGGAGTTTCAGCTTTAGCATCATTCCTTCCAAAGAAATCCCAGGGTTGATCTCCTTCAGAATGGACTAGTTGGATCTCCTTGCAGTCCAAGGGACTCTCAAGAGTCTTCTCCAACACCACAGTTCAAAAGCATCAATTCTTTGGCGCTCAGCCTTCTTCACAGTCCAACTCTCACATCCATACATGACCACTGGAAAAACCATAGCCTTGACTAGCTGTTCAGTTGTATCCAACTCTTGGCGACCCCATGGACTGTAGCCCGCCAGGCTTCTCTATCCATGGGACTCCCCAGGCAAGAATACTGTGAATTGCCGTATCCTCCCCCAAGGGGTCCTCCCAGCCCAGGCACTAAACCCAAGTCTCCTGTGTCTCCTGCATTGCAGGTGGATTCTTTACCCACTGAGTCATCAGGGAAGCCCTCGCCATCCTCTGAGATGGCATTAAAGTTCACAAATGAGCCTTTACTTGCAACAAACACTGACTAATCACCTATAGCATGTCAAGTACTACAATAGTGTTGAGTTGGCTTTATTTTTTCATTCAATTTTCACTAACGTCTTCTTATAGGTTGCCTGTTTTTGTTGTTTCAGACTTAAAGAAACTAAGATCAATGTGGGTAACGTAATACAATATCCTCAAGAGAAGCTGAAGTTCTGACAGGGTTATCAGAAGAGCACTGCTGGAATTACATACCATAGACCCATAAGGAGGGGACTCCTAGGAAAGAGGGATGATGGATGGACCTAGAGATTATCACGGGGCTTCCCAGGCAGTGCCAGTGGTAAAGAACCTGCCTCCCAATGCAGGAGACAAAAGAGATGCTGATTTGATTCCCTGGGTCGGGCTTTCCTGGTGCCTCAGACACTAAAGAATCTTCTGGCAATGTGGGAGACCCTGGTTTGATTCCTGGATTGGGAAGATCCCCTGGAGAAGGAAATGGCAACCCACTCCAGTATTCTAGCTTGGAGAATCCCATGGATAGAGGAGCCTGGTGAGCTACAATCCATGGGGTTGCAGAGTCAGACATGACTGAAATGACTTAGCACACACAGAGATTATCATACTACGCAAAGTAAAAGAAACACAAATACTGTATTGTATCACTTATATGTGGAATCTGAAATACGATGCAAATGAACTTCTCAACAAAACACAGACTCATAGACATAGAGAAAAGACTTGTTGCCGGGGGTGTGCAGGGAAGGGATGAATTGGAAGTTTGAGGTTCAGTTCAGTTCAGTTCAGTCGCTCAATCGTGTCCGACTCTTTGCGACCCCATGAATCGCAGCACGCTAGGCCTCCCTGTTCATCACCAACTCCCGGAGTTCACTCAACCTCACGACCATCGAGTCAGTGATGCCATCCAGCCATCTCATCCTCGGTCGTCCCCTTCTCCTCCTGCCCCCAATCCCTCCCAGCATCAGAGTCTTTTCCAGTGAGTCAACTCTTCACATGAGGTGGCCAAAGTACTGGAGCTTCAGCTTTAGCATCATTCCTTCCAAAGATATCCCAGGGCTGATCTCCTTCAGAATGGACTGGTTGGATCTCCTTGCAGTCCAAGGGACTCTCAAGAGTCTTCTCCAACACTACAGTTCAAAAGCATCAATTCTTCTGTGCTCAGCCTTCAGATTAACAGATGTAAACTATTATATATAGAATGCATAAACAACAATGTCTTACTGTACAGCATAGAGAACTATTGATATATTGAATATATAAGTGTAAAATATAGCAAGCAAGCTAAGAGAGGAAGCTGGGTTCAATACATTATTCGGTGCATCTGTAACAAGTATGAGGTGTGAATGAATATATGGCTGAGTGGAATAGAAGAAAAGCTATCCAAGCTGAGAAGCTGAAAGCCAAGATGCTATAGGGGCATTTAGCTTGACTAGGAAGGCATCTAAGATAATGGCAGGTGCTGAAGAAAAGAAGACCCAGGGACCAGAATGAATGGAGACTGGACGGCAACGTGTGAGCAAAAGACCAGTCCATGACTGGCCAATCCGGTAGGCACCAGGGTAGCTGGCAACCCACTGTAACTTTCCCTGACCAGCAATGCTCTTAAGAGAAGAGTAAGGGGGAGATTTCCCTGGTAGTCCAGTGGTTAAGACTCGCACTTCCACTGCAGAAAGCATGGGTTTGATCCCTGGTTGGGGAACTAAGATCTGATATGCTGTGTGGCATAGCCAAAAATAAATCTAAAAAAATAATAATAATTTTATATTGATGCAAAAAAGTCCAGGATGAACTAAAATTTTAATGTATTTAAGAAATATATGAGCAGGAGAAGGTGTGGCTAAATGGGAAAAGGGAGCCCACACAGGGCTCCTTGGGTTCCAAGCATTACAAGGTTTAAGGAGACCCTTTCAGTCATGTTTGCACAACTGCCTAATGGGAGCAGACATTCTAAGAGGATTGCAGGGTTGTACGACTGCACATTGTGAGCTCCCCAGGAAGCAGCTGTGGGGAGGTTTGTCTTAAAGGAGGACTTGGAGGGAGCTCTAATGGGAAGAAGGGGAAACATCAGTTAGAAAGTAGTAGACCTACTGGGCTCCACCCTGCTCCCTTCCCCCAGGCCCGTGTGTGCCCATCACTGACTTACGTGTTGGCTGGTAACAACCCATTATTGCTCTGTCCCCCAAAGGACTTTCTTGAGCTGACAGGAGCTGCTTGCCCCAGAAATACTTGAGTAGACAGATGCCCCAGAGTTGGAGCCACGAAAATGGCCTTGCTTGCTTCACGGTGGAAAGCAGATCCGGCTGAGCTTAGGTGAGGCACCCACACCTACGCCTGCCTTCTTCCCTGTCTGTTTTTGCTCTCCTCACTCCCTCTGAGGTTTCCACCAAGAGCAGCCTCTCAACCAATCACCTATACAAGATCCATCTTGGGATGTGACAGGTAAGTCTATGTCACAGAACCTGAGGCAGGAAGCAGGGGGGACCACTCCACGGAGGCCACATAACTGTCCAGGGTCACTTGGCTGACGAATGTTAGAACTAGGATGACCATCCAACCGCTTTGTCTGTGACTGAGGGTGGTCCCAGGATGCCAGACTTAGTTTGCAAACTTGAACCATCCCAGGGAAAAAAAAAGGAGAGAGAGAGAGAGAGAAGTCGGTCACTGTAGTCAGACTGGGATTCAGTCTCAGGTCTAGAGAATTCCCTGGAAGTCCAGGGGTTAAGATTCCAGGCTTTCACTGCTGAGAGTCGGGGCTCAATCCCTTGTTGGGGAACTAAAATCCCACAAGCCATGAGGTGAGGCCAAAACAAACCAATCCAAGGTGGTCACATTCTAAACAGCCCCTGGCTCTAGAAAGTGTCTTTCATTTAGGGATGTCTGTAGGCTTTGAAACCATCCCATCCCTCTCTTAGAACACAGATTCTTATTTGGGGTCCGTGGAAGGGCTTCAAGGGATCCATAACCCTTCTGATAAGGGTGTCTTTCTTTCTTTCTTTTTTTTTTTTTTTGTTGGAGAATGACTGCAGATTTCATCAGATCCTCAAAGTGGTCCTCGACGTGATTAAGGTTAAGAACCATTGTCCAGGAACACATTGCTTTTATTTCCAGATTAAGTTGAACAGTGGGGTGCTGCACTTCTGTCTCATACTTGCTGGCCTCAAGCAGAGCTGTTTCCCACTTCAATGGCCAAAACACCCACCTCTGCATTTACTAGAGCATAGTGGGTGGGAATCATCTACCTTCATCCCCAGGTCGTCTTCATCTCAGTACCGAGAGAAATTTTTCCTTTTCTTTTTTTAATTTAAATGGAAACTTGAAACATATTTGTCAGGGTTGGCTGAGGAGACAGGAAGGGGAGGTGGTTCCTGCAGGGAGCGGGTGCATCAGAGATCAGGAAGGGTTTCAGTGTCCCCATCTGATGATCAGGAGCTCGGAACAGCACTTAAATAGGACTGTGGGTATTTGTTTTAATTGGAAGAGTGTTAGTCTATTACTGGAGATTCCTGGTATTAATTCCTCTGTATGCACTTTAATGAATATGGGCTCTATGCTCATTGAGTACCAGGAAATCTCTTCTGGGAACTTGGTGCAGCTATAAACATGACAAACTCCCTGCACCACGGAGCTTACCATCTTGCAATGGAGAGAATCAATTAAAACAGTTATATAGTGATGAGTGATATGGAGAAAAATGAAGCAAGCTCTGACGGGCTATTTGACTAGGGTGGTCCAGGGAGACCTCCATAAAGAAAAGACTGGATGAGGGGAAAAAGCCCTGGAAACATCAGGGATGACTTTCCTAGCCAGCAGTACGGAGCAAAAAGCCCTTAAGGGAAGAGGAAATTCTAGAGTGTGTGTTTTTTGTTTTTTTTTTTTCTTTTTTTGAATGGGGGTTGAATGGGCAGTGTTATCGACCTTGTGAGTCTAAAAGAACACTTTTATTTCCTCATTCTATATACTCCCTGGGGTGATCACTGCTACCCCCATGCTCTCAATTAACATCTATGTGCTGATGATCTTCTAAGTTCAGATTCAAGTCAAGAACTCCTTTCCAAGCTTGACTGATACCTCTAATTGCCTAAAACATACATGGATTTCTGCAGAGATCTAAAAATCTACTTATCCAAAATAGAAGTCATCATTTCCCCCTCAAAATTTCCTTCCCCTGTGTCCCCAGGCCAGTGAAGAACATCAAGGCCAATCCATTAGAAAATTAGGTGTCATCCCTGATAATTCTGCACTTTCAGATACTGTATACTGAGTCATCCATACTTCCCAATGTTCGACTGCCTTAATATTTCTCAAGTTTATTCTCCTTTCTTTATCTCTGTGACCTTAACCATGGTCAGGACCATCACTACCTCCTGTGATGGCCTCCAATCACGTCTCTACACTTCTTGACTTGCTCCCCTCCCATGCACTCTCTCTACCACAGCCAGAATCCAAAATACATATCTATGTCTGTCACTTCCCATTGTAAAATCCTCTCACTGCTGAATAAAGCTGGAAGCATCACATGTGCTGGTTTCAAATTACATCACAAAGCCATAGTAATTAAAACAGTATGGTCATGGTATAGAAACAGACACATAGAATGGACAGAAATAAACCCACATATACAGTCGACTAATCTTTGACAAGGGTGTTGTGAATACACAATGAGGAAAGGATAACCTCTTCGATAAATGGTGTTGGGAAAACTAGATACTCATGCAAATGAATAAAACCAAACCCTTATCTTACACCTTGCACAAAAAACAACTCAAAGTGGAGAACATAAGATTTGAAGCCAAAAACCTCCTGGAAGAATACATAGCAGGGAAAGTTACTAATGCAAGTCTTCGCAGTGCCTTTTTAGATACAGCACCAAAAGCACAGGCAACAAAAGTGAAAATTAAATAAGTGAGACCACATCAAACTAAACAACTCTGCATAGCAGAGGAAACAATCGACAGAGTAAAAAGGCAACTTACAAAATAGGAGAAAATTTTGGAAGCTATATATCTGATAAACGGTTAATATCCAAAATATCTAAGGAACTCAGACAACTCAATAGCCAAAAAAAAAAAAAGATAAGTGTTGGCAAGGATGTGGAGAAAAGGGAACTCTGGTGCACGGTTGGTGGGAAGATAAATCAGTACAGCCATTATGGAAAACAGCATGAAAGTTTCTTTAAGAAATTTAAAATAGAACTACCATATGACTCAGCAATCCCATTTCTGGGTGTAGGTCCAAAAGAATCGAAATCAGGATCTCAAAGAGATATCTGCAATCCCACACTCACTGCAGCATTCTTCACAACAGCCGAGATACAGAAGCAGCAATGCACATGTGTGGATGAATGAATGAAGATGTGGATACAGACAATGGGCTGTTACTCAGTCTTTAAAATAATTAAGGAAACCCTGTCATTTGTAACAATATAAAAGGAGGATATAATGCTAAGTAATATAAGCCAGACACAAAGATTGAAATGTTGTAGAATCTCATTTAAAGGTGAAATCAAAGACAGTCAAACTCACAGAAGCAGCAGGTAGAATGGCGGTCACTAGTGGCTGGGGGAGGGGCACATGGGGACACATTGGTCAGAGGTGCATGCGTGTTAAGTCATCTCAGTTGTGTCTAACTCTTTGTGACCCCATGGACTGCAGCCCACCAGGCTCCTCTGTCCATGGGATTCTCCAGGCAAGAATACTGGAGTGGGTTGCCATTTCCTACTCCAGGGAATATTCCTGACCCAGGGATCAAGCCTGAGTCTCCTGAGTCTCCTGAATTTCAGGTGGGTCCTTGACCACTAGGGCCACCTGGGAAGCCCTTGGCCGAAGGTACAAAGTTTTAGTTCTGTAAGATGAGTAAGCTCTGAAGAGCTGATTCAGAGAATGGTGACTATAGGTAACAATACTGTATTGTACACTTGAAATTTGCTAAGATGAATGATAAGTGTTCTCATCACACCCGATTTTAGTCTTTCAAAGATCTCTCTAGCTGCCCTGTGCAGAGTTTAGTGAAGGGGCACATATGGGGCCCTGGTGCCCACTTACAGGCGCTTGTGTTAGTTCAGGTGACAGATGAGGCACTGAGTGTGGTAAAGATGTAAAGAAACCTCTGAGTGTCGCCCATGATCCCTCCCTCCTCTTGACCTACATTCATGGTCAAAAGGCCTTACAGTGTTCCTCTGATATTTTTCTGACAAAGGAAGTAGTTTGTTCATTCAACTGACCCCTCTCCATCTCTCCCTCATTAGGATTCCTGCTCTCACTATCCCCTATCCATCACTTCTCTTCATCTTAATGCCCATTCTTGAATTCAAGATTTTTTTCTTCTGATGGCACCCAGTGGCATGTGGAATCCCAGTTCCCCAAGCAGGGATCAATCCTGTCTTGGAAACAGGAAGTTCTATCCACTGGGCCATGAGGGAAGTCCTAAATTCAAGACACTTATCTGAAAAGTCTCCAGAGAGGCATCATATTTCTGGCTTGAACCATCTTCTTGACTCTAAACTCTATTCTGAAGCTAGGGAGAGTTGTCTGTCCACTTCTAAACCTCTCCATGTTTCCCAAGACCTTCAGGTTAGAAGACATGCTCCTTAGTTGGCCTCTAAAGACTCTCCAAGACGTGCCCCTCTTCTGTCCCCAGCCTCAACAGACACTGCTTTACTTGTGTTCCAGCCCTGCCCATTCATATCACTTCTTCGCTACCTCCAGCCTCCACAGCTTTACACGTTACCTCCCACTGAGGGCCCCTCCCTCCACTTGGAAATTTCTGTAGATCTCTTTTAGGCTCTCTCTCTTCTGTGAGGGCTTCCCAGGTGGCAAGAGTGGTAAAGAAACCACCCGTCAATACAGGAGACAACAGAGATGAGGGTTGGATCCCTGGGTTGGGAGAGGGCATGGCAACCCACTCCAGTATTCTTGTCTGAAGCATCCCATGGACAGAGGAGACTGGCGGGCTACAGTCCATGGGGTCATAAAGAATCCGACATGACTGAAGGGCCTTAATACAACGCACTCTTCTGTGAAGACTTTTTTTTTCTTTACTATATTTTAATACGGTATTGTGAAGACTTTCTTGACCGTCCCTCCCAGGAAATGTATCGAATTTCTCTCCCCTTTGCTTTCCAGAACCCCGCCTTGCCTACTTCATTCTTCTGTTTCCATGCCTGATCCCCAACTACCTGGGGTAGCTCTTGGCCTTGCTTACAGGTGAAACCCCTGCCCTGGTGTGATGAGTGACATGCGGCAGGCCCTTGATTCAAATTTTCTGACCTGGGCACACACAGGGCCTGTCCAACCACATCAGAGGTGGAGGGCCATGGGAAAGAGCCCTGGCCCAGCTGGCCAATTTCACTTGTGATGCTAAAATCTCCCTCGGGAATTGCTCCTGAGATCAGTGTGCAGCCATCTAGAAATGATTCATGCTTGAACAGAAATATTTGATGTTGCTGAGCACCCAGAGTCTGGGAAGCTCAGCAAATAGTAGGNCTGGCCCAGCTGGCCAGTTTCACTTGTGATGCTAAAATCTCCCTCGGGAATTGCTCCTGAGATCAGTGTGCAGCCATCTAGAAATGATTCATGCTTGAACAGAAATATTTGATGTTGCTGAGCACCCAGAGTCTGGGAAGCTCAGCAAATAGTAGGGATATCCGTGAATCCCCTCCAGCTCTCACAGAGAAGACAGGGCTTCATCCACACAATGTCTTATATTTTTAATGAAAGAGATCTTCCACGATGGACCAGAGCAGCAGACCATCTTACTTGAGGCCAGATAAGAAGCTGGGGTGGGACAAGGAGAGAAGGTAGGGTGCACTCAATACCTGCTTAAGTCCCATGACCATGGGACAATTCTAAAAGAGAAATATGGTGGGAAGAAGCAGGTATACATGCATGAGCTGTGCTTAGTCGCTCAGTCATGTCCAACTCTTTGTGATCCCATGGACTGTAACCCATGTATCCTCATGGACTGTAGACTTTGTCCACAGGGATTCTCCAGGCAAGAATACTGGAGTGGGTCGCTACACCCTCCTCCAGGGGATATTCTTAACCTGGGGATTGAACCCAGGTCTTCTGCGTGGCAGGCAGGTTCTTTACCAACTGAGGCCATGTACATTAAAATGTAGTATTTGGACAAGTGACAAGCTTTGATCCAAAAGACAGCCAGAGGGCCACAGAAGTAACCTTGGTGAGGATAAACATTAATTAACAGATGGAAACACTGAAATCAGGAAGATGGGGCCGCCAAAATCACCCAAACTGTTTATAGATGAATAAACAGAGGCCCACAAAGGTGAGGAAGCCAGGTCAACAGTCCTGTGAGCAGTTAGATTCAGAGTCGGGATGAGCACTCAGCGCTCAAATCTAAACCCTGAGCTTATTCCACTGTTTCCTGGTATCTTGCATGGAAAGAGGGCTCTTAGAAACCACCATCTTCCTATTAGTAGCTTTTCTCCCCCTGCCTGTCCTCTGCCCCCAGCGCCCTTAAAAGATAAATGAAATACAGGCATAGAGAGAGAATGCATTTGGGGACATTTCTCAAAAAAGTTGGAACTTCTATTATGGGCAATTACATCTGTCATTTGGAAATTACAGATATCGTGAATTATGTGCCAGGCATGTCACTTTTCTTATAACGTATGCCTTGCCAACCCATCGTGAAAGGTAGCTGCCATTATAACAGTACAGAGACAAGGCAGATGGCTGAGGGGACAAAGTGGGGCACTGAAGGTCACAGAGAGCTAGCAAGTGTAAGAGTCAGGGTTTCCAGCTCCCTTTGTCTTATGTTGTGTAATCAGACACAGAGATTTTGCTCATTTTCCAGGACCAAAACAAATTAAAAGAAATAAGGTACTGGGATTGTTTTTTACTGCACAACTGCCCATTCATTCCTAGTGCCTGGCATCTTCGTGATACAGGGATCACCATATTTCACAAATGAGAAAGCAGGAAGGCCATGTGTCCTTGTCCTGGGCCCTCTTAGAACCAGGATTCAAATCTAGGCCTTCCTGACCCGGCCTACGTGCTTTTCCACTACACTGGAGCCGAAATCAAGGAAAGATATTGAAGGGAAAGAAGTTCATTTTCAGTTTAAAATACTCCATCAGATGTTTCCAGCAAATGTTATAGGAAGGTCATTCAACACCAGATTACCGTTATTCTAAAGTACCCACTCAAAAAGATATGAGCATTTTTATGACAAAATATGTGTTTTTGTTCTCCTTCACTCTGCTTCAGTGGGTTGACCCTAAATACGCACAGCAACCCAGCACGCACCCTTCAGGCTGACTGCACAGACGGAGACTGAGGGAGGCAGCTCGGCCAGCCTTTGCGCAGCCTCTTCTGGGGCCAGTGGCCCTGCCGCAGGTAAGACTCGTGCATACCCTCAACAACCATCCGTCACGACAGTGGCTGTGCCAGGGGCAGGGACCACAACTGGGATAGAATGGAACCTGGATCCTGCCCACAGGAGGCATGGAATCTGGAAGAAGAGTGACAAACGCAAGCGACGACAACGTGACACAGCACAAGCTGTCAGAGAGCAGGTCCACAGTGCTGCGGGAGCAGGGGAGAGTCCAGAGAGGCTTCCTGGAGGAAGGGGCATTTGAGTTGTGTCATGAATAGAAAAAGGAAATAAGAAATGGCCCATTTGAGGCAGAGAGACCAGCGTGAGCAATATCAGGGTTAGAAAAGAGCAGAGAATGATATAAGACAGTCCAGCCCTGCCATCAAGCTGCAAACCTTCAAATTAGGCAAACATTTGGTAAACATCTGGCATTACAGAGCACAGCTGGATGAAGGTGAACTTTGCCCCAACTAGCTCACAATGTGTGTCCAACGAATCCATCTAACCAACACCGAAATGGGTCCCCACCATGTGTAAATCACTGTTCATAGGGTAAAATGCTTAGTCCAGCCCTGCAGACAGCAAACCTCAGGGTTCCCAAGCTAGATAAGTACTGCATTTGATGCCAAAGCCTTTGACCTTCAACATCTGCAGGCAAGGATGACATGCTGTGTTTCCTCTGATAAAGCCCTCTTTATATTTCCCTGAGTGTATCTTGGACCAGATTACAGGGTTTCAGCTGTGAGTCACTGACCAATATTTCTACTCCTTGTTCATAGCTGAAGCGCATTGAATGATTTGCTGATCTGAGAAAGGGAGTTTCTTTAGAAAATGATGATAATTCCTTTTATTTGCATGAGACATTAGGTTTTGAAAAGTTCTTCTCCATCCACCCTCCCCATCATCCCACCTGACTGTCCCAAGAGCCTGGCAAGCCTCAAGAACTGTTAGCATCCCCATTCCACAGATGAGACAAGGGAGTCTCAGTGAGGTGGGGAAATTCAAGGTCACACAGCAAGTGTATGAAGAAATCAAGGCTCCCATCCATGTTTCCTGGCTCCCAAATCATGTCCTCTTTTCTCTACACCTCACCATCTGCCTGGAATACAGTAATATCATTCTCATTAAGACACAAATCCCAAATGAAAGGCTGGTCAAATCACAACCCCACAGGCAACATAACTACAGCATAAATTAAAAGCCCAATTAAAGAACATGGCCTTTTAACTGGGACTTATCACTATCCCCAGAAGCCCGAGTATAAAGAGAGAGCCTGTCAATAGCTGCCCGTCTCAGAAATTACCCAGAGACCCACTTACCCATATGCAAAGAGACGTTAGACCCAAATTATTCACCCAACTTCATCTCCCTCCTCTACAGTCTTCTGGAGCCCTGACCCCTGCTGAGCTGGGTTTGGAATCATGCCCAAACCTTTGCCCCTCTCTCTGGTCTGCAGACAAGGTTAACAGTCCATCACTCTGGGAATAACACTGGTGCCTCTCAGCTCTGACACAGCCCCTAATATCAGGAACAGCAGAACCTGATGGAAAAACAATGCCTCCATAGTTCAAACAGAACTGAAGCTGAATTTTCTAGGTGTTTGAAAGTGAAGTAGTTTGCCCATGGCTGGTGTCCTCTTTGGCCAAGGGGACAAAGAGTGCTTTTAAAATCCACAAAAGTCTTATTTTGCTGACAATAGTTGTAAGGACAGCTAGATATGAGTTAAGGGGGGGAAAAAAAGAGGGAAATTTTTCACCGTTCATTTATAATTTTATATTTATTCCCACTCCACTCCTTATGGCCAAAGGCAATCATGTGATAAACTTCAGGGATACCCCTGGGTCCAAAGATGGTAACAGTTACCACTCCCCCTTGTCTAAATATCCCTTCCAGTTGCTAGGCTTGAAACTGACTTGGCAAAACAAGACCAGGTGAGCCCTCTGCTCCCTTTCCGTGTCAAATGCCACCCACCCTTGCCCCTGGCCAAGCCACAGGGTCAGCCTGGACCACAGAGAATCACTATCCCTGCCTCAGTTCGCCCCAACATGGTCCCCTCCCCAGCCTGCTCTGGGTCAAGGGCTCCGAGAATCTGCCTCCAGAAGGGTCGGGATGTGCCCTCTCAGCCTCCATCTGGGACTTCCGTGGGGATCACCTCATTAACCCAGCGTCTCCCCACCAAGTCACATCAGACTGCCCCTCGTACCCTCTCAAGACGTGTCCAGATGCGCCCTGAGACTAGAAGACAGAGATAAAGCACATTTCGCGGCGGTGAAATCCCTGTTAGTAAGAAAGGCATCCAACTAGCAACCACGCTTCCAGAAACGTCACTGCCACAGAGGACAGAGTTTTGCAGCCGCCGAGCCCGGAGCGCTCTCACCTACCTGTCTTCCCACTGCAGGGCTCCCCGCTCTCCCCTCTGGGGCCACCAGCTCCTCGGCCCCTCACTCAGCTCTTTCCGCCTCCTTCAGTCGCCAGCACTTGCAGCGGCAGTGGGAGGACCGCGGAGTCCGGGCACCTGAGAGCTGGGTCTCGGGTCCCCGCAGCAAGGCTGCCTGGAGGAGGAGCGAGAGGCTGCTGCCCTCGCCGCCGCCGCCGCCGCCGCCGTGGTGCTGATGCGGTTGCTATGGTTATGGAACTCCGCAACTGCCCCCTTCTCGGCGCAACAGCTGCCCGGGCCGCGGCCTCTTCCGGGGCAGCCCCGGTGAAGCGGGGCCGGGTGGCAAGGCTGGAAACGCTGGCGAAAGGGACCCGCCGCCACCACTGCGAAAAGGAAAAAAAGGACCGAGCGCCCGCGCCCGCGCTCTCGGCTCTCGCCCGCTGGCTCCGCTCACCTCCGCGCCCTCGCTTCTCCCCTTCCCTCGCCGGGACGCGGCCAGACCCCGGCACCCGGCGCGCAGCGCGCCCTCGCGGCCTGGAGAGCCGTTCCTGCCGCCGCCGGCTGGCCCGGTTCCCCGCAGCCCTGCGCACCGCCCCGAGGCTGCGCGTCGGGCGCGGAGGCACGGCGCCCCCTTTCCCCAGCCTCGGCCCCCTCCGCCGCCAGTCGGCGACGGGAGCCCGCGGGCCGGGCCGGATGCCCAGGAGCCAGACCCCGCCCGCTCGCTCGCCCTCCCGTCCCGTGTAAGGGGGCGCAAGCAGCTGAGACCCGAAGCCCACCGGCTCCCGCCAGCCAGTCCCGGCCGCGAGCATGCTCAGTCTTCGCCTCGGAAGTTGCCCTCCTGAATTAAAGAAAAAAGAAATAGAAAGGTTCTCTCCAGACCTCACTCTAACCTCTTCCCCGCCCAGGGAGGCGGGGGACGGATGACAGGGGTTAGAGCAGGCGGCAGTGGCGGTAAACTTTGAAGAGGGGCCCGGGTGGCTGCCAGGGGCAACACATGAGACGCCCAAGAAAGGCTTAATGCCCTAAGCAATCAATATTCCCAATACAGTCAGCAGTGGCTGTCAATCAATTGGCTAACCCATCATTGGCTAGTCACCTACTTCATGCTGGACATTAAAGATTCAGACATGTCTACGATTTGGTCCCCGGAAGAGGGGAGAAGATTGAGGAGAGTTAAACCGACCCCCCGCCTACTGAGCATCCTTCACCAGGCATTGCACATGGAGAGGTCTCTAATTCTTGCCATCTCTGTTTTAGGAAGGACTCCCAGCACCCATGATACAGGTAAGCGCCTCAGAGGAAAAAGCCAAGATTGGGACTGCGGAGACCAGTGCTTCCTCCTTCAGACCGGGTTGCACTAATTCACAATCCAAGAAGAGATGTGCTTGTAACCAAACAGTTACAACTAGGGTGATTCGTGTCTAACCCAAAGGAATGTGCCCCAAGACCTATGTTCCCACTCACCCCCAACTCCTTAGGTGGTAAAATAGCATCATGGCTTATCACTGTGAAGCCTTCCTCTTCAGTTCCTGCTCTGCTCATGGCAAGGAGAGGAGAACCACAGAGATACTATAGAAACTGAGACCTCCAGGCAGTCAGGGGTAGGGAGCTGTGTGGACATGACCCATGTATCAGCACCCAGGGGTCTCCCCATGGACACAAATCACAGATCCTGGCGGTCAACAAGATGTCCAATATCATGCAACTGGAGCACTGTCCTCTAGGTCCTAAGGTGCCCTTGCCCCATGCCCTCATGTGGACAGAAACTCAGGGCCCTGCTCCAAACTGGTGCATTCTCAGCTCGGCTGAACGAGGCTCTGAACAGCTAGGGGACTACAAGAGATCTCAAGAAATGCCCTCCCTGACCACTTCCCAGGGTGGGTCTAGGTGGAACCAACTGAAAAGCAGAAGTAACACTCCACAGTTATCCCACCAGCCAGGGACTGACCCGCCATCCATCAAATCACACAAGCCAGAGACCTAGCATCACCCTGGGGTCCTGGGCTCCCTGCCTGCTTGTCTTTACCCATCCCATTCCACTCCACCCACACACACCTAATGAGATACCACCTTCGGTCATTTCCACCGTGTAAGCAGCAATCAACATGGTCATTAGCAGGGACCTCACAGGAATTTGTTTTTTTTAATGTCTTACAGCAGAAGGCAGTGAGTACTGGTGTCTCTAGAGAAATGGGTCTCAGCGGTCCGGTTTGAGGTGAGCATCTCCAGATGGGACAGGAGGACACTGACAGATACAGAGCCCAGTCCAGCCCCAGGTGAAAGGTGACACCCCACGTGAAGAGCTGAGAGACACAGCTAAGTGTGGGGAGCTCCTGGCTGAGTTTGGTTCTGGAGGGAAGGAGGTAGCCCCCCTCATAGGGCCACAGGGGCTCGAGCCCCTTCAGAATGAGCAAGCGATGACAGCTGAGTGGGCTTGCATTGTTTCACTTTGTTGTAGAAAGCAGGCTTTCGATGGTGACATCCTGTGGCAAAAAGAAGCAACTGTCTTTTCATGTGCCTGTTGGTCATCTGTATGCCCTCTTTGGATAAGTGTCTATCAGATCTTCTGCTCAGTTTTTAATCTCAGTTTGGTTGTTTTCTATTGACTTGTGTGTGAGATATATATAATATATATATATAGTCTGTATATTAACCCCTTACTGGTCACATCATTTGCAAATATTTTTCCCGTTTAGTAAGCTGTCTTCATTTTGATAATAGTTCCCTTTGAGAAATACAAATCATAACTACAGTGAGGCTTCCCTTTATAGCTGTTAGAATGGTCATCATCAAAAGGGCTATAAATAACAAATGGTGGAGAAGATGTGGAGGAAAGGGAACCCTCGTACACTGATGGAGGAATGTAAACTGGTGCAGCCTCTATGGAGAACCATGTGGAGGCTGCTCAAAAAATGAAAACCAGAGCCACTGTATGACCCAGCAGTTCCACTCCTGCTTATTTGTTGGTGGTGATTAGTTTCTAAGTCAGGTCAGACTCTTTTGTGACCCCATGGATTGTAGCTCACCAGGCTCCTCCATCCAAGGGACTTTCCAGGCAAGAATACTGCAGTGAGTTGCTGTTTTCTTCTCCAGGAAATCGTCTCAACCCAGGGATTAAACCCACATCTCCTGCTCTTCAGGTGAATTTTTCACCATTGAGCCACCTGAGAAGGCTGGGAATAGAACTACCATATGATCCAGCAATTCCACCCCTGGGTATATAGCCAAGAAAATACAAAAACATGAATTTGAAAATCCCCATGGATCCCAGTGTTCATAGCAACATTGTTTACAATAGTCAAGACATGGAAACAGCCTGTGTCCATCAACAGATGGATAGATGGGCCTAGTAGGCACCAGACACTATTTTAAACTCATTTCATCTTCACAACAACCCCTAGGTACTCTTAGGAGGAAACAGAGGCAAAATTTCAGAATTTCACTGAAATCACACAACTAAAGGGAGCTAAGCCTGGATTTCAGCTCCTGACTATTGTGTAACACAGCCTATATGCTCTGTTGTGACTGTGGTTTACATTATCTGTTGTCCATATTAGTAAATTATATAGTAATCCTACCAGCATCATCTAATGCAGGGTTCTCAACTTCTGCATTATTGATATTTGAGACCAGGTAGTTGTCATGACTGATGCTGAAGCTGAAGGCCACCTGATGTGAAGAGCTGACTCATTTGAAAAGACCCTGATGCTGGGAAAGATTGAGGGCAGGAGGAGAAGGGGACGACATAGGGTGAGATGGTTGGATGGAATCACTGACTCAATGGACATGAGTTTGAACAAGCTCCAGGAATTGGTGATGGACAGAGTGTGCTGCAGTCCATGGGGTCAAGGAAAGTTGGACTTGACTGAACGACTGAACTGAATTGAACTGATTGTCATGAAGGCTGCCCTGTGCATTATGGGATGTTTAACACCTTCCCTGAACCCTGCCCACTAGATGCCAGTAGCACCCTGCCCCCAACTCCACCACCCTCAATTTTGACAAACCCAACGATCTCTAGACATTGACAGATGTCCCTGGGCAGGGAGCAGGGTAAGAAAAATCACCGTATATTGAGAATCACTGATCCAAAAAATAGACTTAGGGTAAATTTTGTAACAAATTATAATGAATGCAAATCCAATTTCAAATAAAATTACTTACATTTTTTAAAATTAGGCCAGAATTTATTAGGTATGATCAGATCATCCTTGTTTTTCCTTGAAGATTGGGCTGGCAAAGGTTCTCTTCCGGTCAGGGTGCTTGCTTGATCTTTTCTTCTTCTTTGCTCGTATTTCCCTTGCAAGTACATCTATCTTTAATCTATGTACATGTATTTCAAAGGGGGTCTTTTCAAGTTGTTTAACCAGTTTGAGAGGATCAGTTTAAATTTGTACATGATCGTAATTTAATTCCCTGGTGGCTGAGATGGTAAAGAGTCTGCCTGCAATGCAGGAGACCCAGGTTCAGTTCCTGGGTGGGGAAGATCTGCTGGAGAAGGAAATGGCAACCCACTCCAGTATTATTTCCTGGAGAATTCCATGGACAGAGGAGCCTGAGGGGCTACAGTCCATGGTGCCACAGAGTTGGGTACAACTGAGTGACTATCACTTTCACTTTTCAAGCACTGATGTGCTGTAGCATTTCCCATTACACTGAATGAAGGGAACCACTGTCAAGTTCTACTCGCCATATGGTTCTTGGAACCACCCCCAGTATCATGCAAGGCAGGTGCCCATCGATATGTGGACTGAAGGCATCCTTACTCCATCTTCATTCTTAACATTAGTGAAACAATCATTTTTAAAGGCAGAGTTCAATGTAAATGGACACTTCAGTATATTCGGACTCTAGATTCTAAAATATGATAGCCTCGCACCTGCCCACTCCCAACCTAGAGACCTGCCATTAAAAAAAGAAAAGATCAATTAGGGATCCCTTAGAATCAGAAGGACCCAATGTGAAACCAACTTCAGCCATTTCCCACTTATGTGACTTAGGACTATGTGCGTAGGACATAATCTGCCTGACCACGTTTCCTCATCTGCAGATTTACATTGTTAATACACACAGGAAAGGACTCTAGCCTCTGGCCAGTTATGGTGGGCATTCTAATTCATTCTAATTCTTTGCAGCTATGAAGCTGCGTTTGTCAGCCCTCCTCATAGCTGATGGGGAACTTCATGATGGAGTCCATGCCAAATCGGGTGAGCAGAGGTGATGTGACTTCCTATGGGAGGAAAAAGAGTGGGTGTGAGCTACACACACAGGCTCACACACACACATACACACACACATTCACATAATGTTTCTTCTATTGGTACAACTGAAAACAAAAACAATGAATAAGCCCAGAAAAGAAACTGGCCAATTCAAAATGGAGACACACCAGAGGTTGCCTCTGAAGCTCCTGACGGTGGTGGCTTGACCTGCATCAGACTATGATGGGGCAAAAATTAACTTATCTATGTCACCGAGATTTCAGTTAATCTGTTTACAGGTTAGCATTGAATACCTGACATTGGCTAGCACTGAGTAAAGAAACACGAACTTCCAAACCACTAGATAATCCCTGGAGTAGGAAATGGCCACTCGTTCCAGGATTCTTGCCAGGATAATCCCATGGACAGAGGAGTCTGGTGGGTACAGTCCATGGGGTCACAAAAGAGTCAGACACGACTGAGCACACACACAGATAGTCCCTGGTCAGGGAACTCGATCCCACATGTCACGTCTGAGAGTTCACATGTTGCAACTAAAGTTCACGTGCCCCAACTACGGCACAACGCAGCCAAGTAAATGCTTTTTTTTTTTTTTAATCCACAAGACCAGCAACAGTTGACACGGCCACACCAGGAGATGAATGCTATTACTGTTCACTTTTTTCCTAGATGAGAAAACTAGGCACAGCTAGTTATTGACTGGAAAAAAAAGCACTTCCTAAAAGTTGAAAATCATTTTACTCAGTGGATTTTTCTGAGGACTTCGGCCTGGAAAACAGCCTCTCAAATCGTTTGAGGGACTGCTCCTAAGAGGTAAGAGGGGAGCCGGGATATGTAGGTGCTATGCAACAGAAAACAAGTAGCCAGAACATCAGAAGATTATTGTTAATTGAAGAAAACGAAATATCTTGAGTTGATGAATCTAGTGCTCTTCTAGGTATGTGTTGTTTGCATATGGAAAGATGCAAAAGGCTGGACTCACCAGAATCATTGTTTCGATACCTACCTTAGCCACACAGGGCCAGTACCCTGTTCTTTCCCACCTGGAGTCCCTTCAGTTCAGTTCAGTTCAGCTCAGCCACTCAGTCATGTTCAACTCTTTGTGACCCCATGGACTGCAGCACGCCAGGCCTCCCTGTCCATCACCAACTCCCAGAGTTTACTCAAACTCATGTCCATTGAGTCACTGATGCCATCCAACCATCTCATCCTCTGTCGTCCCCTTCTCTTCCCACCTTCAATCTTTCCCAGCATCAGGGTCTTTTCAAATGAGTCAGTTCTTTGCATCAGGTGGCCAAAGTATTGGAGTTTCAGTTTCAAAGTGCCCTATTATAGATGATTGTCATGGCTGAGGGCTTGTCTCCATCCTAAATTCCCTCATAGCTCACTCTTAGGGTGACGACTTGATGACTGCAGCATCCTTTGTTTGCTGATAAGGCAGGCAGCATTTCTTTCATCCACAGAACTTCCCCAATTTGGAAAGGGGCAGAATCAGGGTTTGACCCTAACCAACTGGTCTTAAGGTCTACACACAGGATTTCTGCTCTGTTGCTTCGAAGCCTTGGGAGCTTGCCAAGGTGAAGTCTGAAACTGGTTCTGTTACCTGGAAGGTAAGGAGAGTCCAAAGAAAGAGGCCACTTCAGATGGATAGATGGCAGGTTTAATAGGCAGGGGACTTACCTCAGAGGCTTGTCTCGGGCCTCAGGAGACAAGTGAATCTCCACACATGCCAGCCCTGATCGCCAAAGTGTGTAGAGAGGCAGTCCTGGGTTTCAGTCACACATGGCCATCCGGAAGGTCCCGACTGCTGTTTAGTCGTCAAGGCTGCATTCTTGGAAAGTGTTCTCATTGCAAGGAAGGTGGCCGGAGTTTACATTCCAAGGACAGGGGAAGGGTAAGGAGCCTCTGAAATGACCCCTGCTCTGGGGTCAAACAGCGATCATGTCCTCTCCATGACTTCCTCTGACAAACTCTGGGACATCTCAAAAAAGGTTTATGTGATGAATGATGGAATGCCAGGCACAGGACTTACTTGCATTTACTTGTCACACTTCAAGGTGTTCATCACTTTACTGCTGAAAAAAGAAGTTGCAACAAATAAATCATTAGTGTCTTTCAGAATTCAAACACTTTGAAAGAAAGCAGGAACTGTTGAGTTGATAGTGTGATGACATTAACAAATAAACACTTGAAAGACGATGCTGTGAAAGTGCTGCACTCAATATGCCAGTAAATTTGTTAAATTTGTTAAACTCCTCTGTGGCCACAGGACCGGAAAAGGTCAGTTTTCATTCCAATCCCAAAGAAAGGCAATGCCAAAGAATGCTCAAACTACCGCACAATTGCACACATCTCACACACTAGTAAAGTAATGCTTAAAATTCTCCAAGCCAGGCTTCAGCAATACGTGAACCGTGAACTTCTAGACGTTCAAGCTGGTTTTACAAAAGGCAGAGGAACGAGAGATCAAATTGCCAACATCTGCTGGATCATCGAAAAAGCAAGAGAGTTCCAGAAAAACATCTATTTCTGCTTTATTGACTATGCCAAAGCCTTTGACTGCGTGGATCACAATAAACTGTGGAAAATTCTGAAAGAGATGGAAATACCAGACCACCTGACCTGCCTCCTGAGAAGTCTGAATGCAGGTCAGGAAGCAACAGTTAGAACTGGACATGGAACAACAGACTGGTTCCAAATAGAAAAAGGAGTATGTCAAGGCTGTATATTGTCACCCTGCTTATTTAATTTATACGCAGAGTACATAATGAGAAACACTGGGCTGGAAGAAGCACAAGCTGGAATCAAGATTGCCAGAAGAAATATCAATAACCTCAGATATGCAGATGACACCACCCTTATGGCAGAAAGTGAAGAAGAACTAAAGAGCCTCTTGATGAAAGTGAAAGAGGAGAGTGAAAAA
>SJYT01047791.1:358330-369371 GCA_006410635.1 Cephalophus harveyi
AACTGACCTGAACTAGCTAGGCTACAGTGATGCCGCTGTTTAACGCAACGGGTAACGGGGCCAGAAGCCCAGGGGCCTCCCAGGAACAGCCCTTCCCCCAGGCCCTCCGCTTTGGCTCCTCTAAGAACCACCTCCAGAATACATTTTCATGCATGTTTCCTGAGTTTTTCAGATGCTAAAACCACCACCAAAGGGAAGAAATCAACTACTTGATGATCACTAGCTGGTAACTCTCAGACCTCCTGGCGCCCAGGGATTGGCCACCATCGACCAGAGAACACTACATGACCTGATTGCATATTCTGGGATGCCCCTCCCTCACCTGCAGTGAGCCTTTCTCTGCTCTGAACTCCGGTGTTCTGGTTTGTTTGGCCTCACTGTGAGTCTGGCACACGAACTTGCCTTCAGTAGCAAAGGATATTTGTGTTATATACATATGTATATCATTTTAAGTGGGTGAATCATTAAATTAAACGACTACAGTAGTTCTTTGGGGACAAATTCTTCCTTCTCGAAAGGACACAGCATTGGGAGGCGGCCAGGACCTTCTCACTTCTCGTAATTGAAGTGTCTGGGACGTCAATATCGTTCCTGTCTGCAGAAGCGCCAGGCCCTGTGCCAAGGCCTTTCCCTCGGTGAGTTATAAAGGGGGGTAATTCGTCGCGAGCATGTCGCTGAGGCTTGCTTCCTCCTCTGTGAAGTAGGAGGTGAAAGCCGTACCATATAGGATGATCCTGGGGGCTGAAGGACCCCTGCATAGCTCTGACACCCCGGGAACCCATTCCTCCCTGACTCCTGCCACCTCCCCAGACCTGCTGCTCACCTTCATTCCGAGATGCCCTTGCAGGGGATGTAAGAGACTCAGTGATCAGGCGATAACTTCCTAAGAAGAACACAGCCAGGGAGCCCCAAACCTGGCTGCTAGTCCTGGAACCTGCCAATAACCAGCTCAGTGACTCGGGAAATTACTATGACCCTCTGAGCCTTAGCTTCTTCATCTTTAGAATGGACAGGACTTATAAGAGGAACACTAATGTCCCTCCTAATGTTAATGATTGTGAGCCTCCAGACCTGGGCTCCATTCCCTCTGGGTCTCTCATGGTTTGTGTAAAAAAGTGCAAGTTTGACACAAAGCTCATCACAATATATTACTTTATTTGATATCAGCGTTTACTCCCTTAACTGAATGTATTTCTTAAGTTTTTTTTTTCATTTTGAAATAGATTAACCAGATAAAAAGATCTTCATGACCCAGATAATCATGATGATGTGATCACTAATCTAGAGGCAGACATCTTGGAATGTGAAGTCAAGTGGGCCTTAGAAAGCATCACTACGAACAAAGCTAGTGGAGGTGATGGAATTCCAGTGGAGCTATTTCNCTGCGGGGGACTGCCCCTGAGGGGTTAAGTCCTGGGAGCTACTCAAGCGTTATCGCAGAGCCCCATGGCTTGTCCTGGGCTTCAGCCCAGGCATGTCCTGAGCTCTCTGTCCCGCCACCCCGAAGATTGTTTACGACCTTGTGGCTCCTGGTGTCTGGTGTTTATCACACTTCAAGGGCATAAGCATTATGTTCTGTACACAATAGTGAAGGTCTGGAGATTGATTCTCAGGGTCATTATGACCTAAGTAAATGACATAAGCCATGAATGTTATCCTATATATACTGCACACCTAATAAAGTCGGTATCAGACAATGCGGAGAGAAAGCGGTCTGATCCTCTCAACCCCATCTTTCTGTCTCCTTGTTTTTCTAAGCGGGCGTTCTCCTTCGCATCCTCCCCACAGGTGTTGCTGCCTGACTGTGCTGGCCGTGGCACTGAAGGAGATCAGCCCTGGGATTTCTTTGGAAGAAATGATGCTAAAGCTGAAACTCCAGTACTTTGGTCACCTCATGCGAAGAGTTGACTCATTGGAAAAAACTCTGATGCTGGGAAGCATTGGGGGCAGGAGGAGAAGGGGACGACCAAGGATGAGATGGCTGGATGGCATCACAGACTTGATGAACGTGAGTCTGGGTGAACTCCGGGAGTTGGTGATGGACAGGGAGGCCTGGCGTGCTACAATTCATGGGGTCGCAAAGAGTCGGACACAACTGAGCGACTGAACTGAACTGAACTGAACCAGATAAAATGTTTGTACACATATATTATACACATACATAGGGAGGGAGTGTACTCATACATGTTCATTAAAAATAATTTTTAAAAACTGGATGCAATCAATTCAGTTTAAGGAAAAGACCACTGCCCACACCCCTGGAGTGTTATGTGTGTCCTTTTGTAATCCTGATGCCATTCTATTGGCTTTTTTCCCACTGGTTGGCATTGTTCTGAATTTTGAGTTATTCAGTCCTATGCTTTCTTTATATATTAATATGAAATACATGGCTTAGCTGAATCTTTGTATTGAAATATAATGAAGATGCATTTTATACATATTTATATTGAAATATAATGAAGATTCATTTGCTTACTTATTTGGATAAAAATAATTAAATTATATGTGTTCTTCTGAGATCTTTTTCCCCAAGTGTTTTTGAGAGAGAGAGAGAGTCATATTGACTTGAGTACTGTAAATTCATTCTCTATTTCTGTAGAATATTTCATTTAGAACACAGTGGAACTCATTTAAGGAATTCTACTATTAAGAGATATTTGAGTCATTTCCTCTGTGTGTATATGTGTTCACTGTTTCCAGTAAAAATGCCATGAATATTCATGTACTCCTGAATACCCATGAATATTCAGGTATGCGCCTCCTGGTACACCTGTGCCAGTTTTTCTTTCTATTTAGAAGGACAATTGGTGAGTTATAGACTACATGTGTTCCAATTTTTCTGGGTAGCATCACATTACTTTCCAAACAAGCACTTCATTTCACAGGGGTATCAGCAGGTGACATGAGTTTCTATGGCAGCATATCTTTCCAACACCTGGAAGATCAGAGTTTGATCTTGCCTGTGTGATGGATTAGAAATGATGTTTCATTCAGAACAGGTTTTAATTTGCACATTTCTGATGAGTAATGATGCTCCAATGGCTCTATACGTTTACTGCCATTCATGTTTCGTGTTCCCTGGAAATGCTTGCTATTTGGCTGATTTTTATTATTGGATCATTTATCTGTGTCTTATGGGTTTGTACAAATTCTTCATTTATTTATAGAATTTCTTAGGTTTATGTGTCCAGATATTATCTCACCATTTGTGGAAGTTGTTTATCCACATGTCCGTGGTGTCTTTTGAGGAGTAAAAGTGAAAGGGAAAGTTGCTCAGTCATGTCCGACTCTTTGAGACCCCATGGACTTATACAGTCCATGGAATTCTCCAGGCCAGAATACTGGAGTGGATAGCCATTTCCTTCTCCAGGGGATCTTCCCTACCAAGGGATCAAACCTGGGTCTCCTACACTGCAGGTGGATTCTTTACCAGCTGAGCCACAAGGGAATCCCAAGAATCCTGGAATGAGTAGCCTATCCCTTCTCCAGTGGATCCTCCTGACCCAGGAATCACACTGGGGTCTCAGCCATTGCAGGTGGAGTCTTTACTGACTGAGCTATCGGAAAGCCCCCTTTGAGTAGTAGACTGCCTTTTATTTACGTCAATTTAACTTCTCTCTTCTCTCTCTGTTGATGCTATGTATTTTGGACCACTTCTCAATCTTAAGGATGTTAAGATCCTCCTCTATATTATTATTTCTTAAATTGTAAGTCGTTGCTTTTTTTTTTACCTTTAAATCTCTCATCCAGTTCCCTCACACCATTCATTGTCCAGACCACCCTCCGCCCAGTAATCTTCAGCACCAACTCTGGTACAGACAAGGCTATCATCCATGGAGGGGGTTGGCTCTGGGTTTTCTATTTTGCTCCACTGATAGAGATGTTTTTCCCCCTCTTATCAATAATATGCTACAATAATACGCTACTGTTTATCATGCTCTAGTTTTACAGTGAACTTTTCTCTTCAGTAGGCTAATGTCACAGGCTTCTCTGGCAGCTCAGCTGATAAAGAATCTGCCAGTTTGATTCCTGAGTTGGGAAGATCCCCTGGAGAAGGGATAGGCTACCCACTCCAGTATCCCTGGGCTTCCCTGGTGGCTCAAACAGTAAAGAATCTGCCTGCAATGCAGGAAACCTGGGTTGGATCCGTGGAAAGATCCTCTGAGGGAGGGCATAGCAACCCACTCCACTACTCTTGCCTGGAGAATCCCATGGACAGAAGAACTTGGCAGGCTCGCAGTCTGTGGGATCACAAAGAGTCAGACATGAGTGGGCACAGCACAGGCTAATGCCACACACCTGGGACTTCCTCAACTATATATCAGCTATTCTTGGTAACACAAGACTAGTAGTTTGCAAGGAATGGAACTAAAGTTTCTTTATTTAAATTTTAGAGAAGATTTTTTTAAGTTTCATGACATCACCAATTAGGTTTTTCATTGGAACTGTTCTGAATCCACAGAGCAATTGGGAGTAACTGACATATTTATGAAAATGACTATACATTTATGTCAGTCTTCTAGTGCAATAAAATGTTATCATTTTCTATTTAAACTGCTTACAAATATTTTGTTAGACTTGGACCTAGGTACCGCTGATATACATATTACTAGTTTAAATGTATCCCTTTGAAAGTCGCTTTTCAAACTATCAGTAGCTAGAAATGGCAATTACTATAGCTTTGTTTGCTGGAGAGATCCATCTAATCTCTAGCTAATTCTAATAATCTATAGATTAGTCTATAGATTCTTTGAGTTTCCTATGTAGAAGAACATGTGTTATCTGTAAATAATGAGAACTGTAATTTTTACTTCTCATATTTTATATAAATTTTTTCTCTTTCATGTCATAGTTCCCTGGCTGAGCTCTCCTGCAGAAAATAGACTAGAAAAGCAAAGGGGGGCAATCTTGCCTTGATCTTTATATTAAAATATGTAGAAGAACATGTGTTATCTGTAAATAATGAGAACTGTAATTTTTACTTCTCATATTTTATATAAATTTTTTCTCTTTCATGTCATAGTTCCCTGGCTGAGCTCTCCTGCAGAAAATAGACTAGAAAAGCAAAGGGGGGCAATCTTGCCTTGATCTTTATATTAAAAAGTGGTTTTTAACAACCCAATATTGTGTACATTGTTCCATTATTTTGTCTGTAGATACTCATCAGTTACCACTTTAAATAAGTTCTTGTTACTTGTGTATTGCTAAACTTTTACAATAAGGAATAGTCATTGAAATTTTATCAAATATTCTTTTCTAAGTCTATTAAGATAAGGTGATTTTTCTCTTCACTTCTGTGAATAGATTACATTAATCTGTTCTATAATGTTAATACGAATTTGCATTCCTGTAATAAACCCTGGTGGCTCACAATGTATCATCTTTTTGTATATATGCTCCTCTTCAGACTGCCAGTGTTTTATTTAGAATTATTTAATTATTTGAATGCAATTTTCCTTTGTTTTATCAACCTGTTTGGTTGTAAAATCAAGTGATTTCATATTCTTAAAATAATTTGTAGATTCTCCTGTTTTTTTACTTCTTTGAAAAAAATGTATGATATATTAGCAAGAAGCTCTTTGTTGAATATTTAACTCAACTGTAACATCATTGGGAGTCTTAACATTCTCTGCCCAGTAAGAATTTCAATTATTGATGCAGATGCTAGATAGAGACGTATAGTTATTAAGGGAGGTCCCAGAGATGGAGGAGGGATGCTTGTTCAGGACTGAACTTTTTTGTAAACAGAGAGGAAAGAACCATCAAGAGGGAGACTGCAGATAAAGGGGAGAAAGGGAAGGAAATAGAAATCCTCGAGGAACTAAATGCTAGATAGAGACGTATAGTTATTAAGGGAGGTCCCAGAGATGGAGGAGGGATGCTTGTTCAGGACTGAAATTTTTTGTAAACAGAGAGGAAAGAACCATCAAGAGGGAGACTGCAGATAAAGGGGAGAAAGGGAAGGAAATAGAAATCCTCGAGGAACTAGTTGCTGGGCTTGGATTGTGGGGCCTAGAGCAGGAATGAAGGGAGCTCTTGGGCTGTGAATTAAGGGCCATTGCATGAAGCTGGTTGAAGAGATGGGTCATGATAGACCAAAAGAGAATGAGAGAACAGGGGAATGGGTGTCTGTGAGGCCAAAATAAACAGGAAGCTTAGTGGAAGAATTGGAGAGGGCCAGGAAACCGAAAGACAGATGTTGTGATCAGGAAAGACAGGCCTGAGTTTATGCTGCTCAAGTTTTCCAGATCTGGGGTTGGATCTCAGATAGGATCAATCCTAGTGACAGGATGGAAGGGAGATGGGAGGGACCTTCTAGGCTGAAAGCAAAAGCTGCAGAGGCGGTCTTCCTTTAGGCCATCCTTCCATTCACTGCAGTTCTCTTGCCTGGAGAATCCTATGGATGGAGGAGCCTGGTGGGCTGCAGTCCATGGGGTCGCTAAGAGTCGGACACAACTGAGCAACTTCACTTTCACTTTTCACTTTCATGCATTGGAGAAGGAAATGGCAACCCACTCCAGTGTTCTTGCCTGGAGAATCCCAGGGGCGAGGGAGCCTGGTGGGCTGCCATCTATGGGGTCGCACAGAGTCAGACACGACTGACGCGACTTAGCAGCAGCAGCAGCGGACATCATGTAGTTTAATCCTGGCACAGCATGGTAAGGTGAGTCCAGTGTTATGTCCAATGTACAGATGAAAAGCTGATACTCAAACAAACAAAAAAAAGCTGATGCCCTTGGGACGTTTCTCAGATGGAATTTAAGTGCAGGTCTTTCTAATCCTGGTTCAATAGCAGGAAGAGCTCCTGGAGGAGGAAATAACAACCCACCCAGTATTCTTGCCTGAGAAATCCCATGGATAGAGGAGTCTGATGGGCGACAAGTTCATGGGTTGCAAAGAGTCAGACGTAACTGAGAAACTGAACAAATGAGCTCTTTCTAATCAAAACAACTTTACATTTAACAGACCTCAAACACTGTTTAGGAGGCCAAGAATGTGGATAAGTCATTTCCAGGGCATTGAAATCTCACAGTAATAGCAGGACTTTGGGAGAAGACAGAATTTGAGCCCACAAGTGTCGGTGAGAAGTGAAGCCTGGGAAAATCCATTGTCGCAGATTTCAGGAACCCCAGGTTCTATGCCTTCTCATCCATTGAAAATGGGGGCTCCTGGACACTGTGCAAGGCATAGTGGCCTCTGTGGTCTATGAAGGCAGTCCTGTTTTGCTCAGTTGTGTGTGCTCTGTTCCTCTGTTGTGTCCAACTCTTTGCGACCCCATCCATGGGCTGTAGCCTGCCAGACTCCTCTGTCCATGGGATTTTTCAGGCAAGAATACTGTAGTGGGCTGCCATTTCCTCCTCCAGGGGATCTTCCTGACCCTGGGATCGAACTCATGTCTCCTGCGTCTGCTGCATTGGCAAGCACTTTCTTCACCACTGAACCACATGGGAAGCCCTTTGCACAGTTACATAGATAGGCTTTGAGTCTCCCCCCTCTTCTCCAACCCTCCTTCCTCCAAAACAAACAGCCCTCCTGCTCTGATTCTGGGTGCCACCTACTTCCCAAAATTGGCAAGAGAACTGAGGAAGGCATTTCACACTTAGTATCTTTTTTGATCCCTGTTGCCACTCTGGGACTCAGATATTATCATCCTCATTTTACTCACACCAAAGCTTAAGCATAGAGATTGAGACTTGGCTTGGTACAAACATCCCTTGCAATCCCAGAGCTTTTTGAAAGAACAAATCATTTACTGTATGATTTTGTATCCATGCTCTCCTCTTGATTTTGTTCTTGCCAAGAACTCCTGAAGGAGACAAGTCCTGTGATCCCCACTGGCAGAGGACGAGGTCTTCTCTCAATCCAAGCCTCATCACCATGAATGCTACAGCCAGGACAAAGCCCTGCCTTGTCCGTCTGGCTCTCTCTTTTTTTTTTTTTTTTTTGACTTCACCGTGCAGGATGTGGGATCTTAGTCCCCTGACCAGGGATCAGACCTGTGCCCCCTGCATTTGAAGTTCAGAGTCTTAACTACTGGATCTAAGGGAAGTCCCTCCTGTGATCTTTGTATAAGGGTCATGGTACTTCTTCCAGAACTCAAGAGAAAAGGCCAATCTCCAGGTATTACTGTCAGGCTAACTATGGTGAATATCACCAGTTTGGCTCAGGGCTCCCCGAAGACCTTGCTGAACCTGGCACCCTCTGAAGATCCCTTTTCCTGAATCATCTGGGCTGGAAGGAGTGCCTGAGGGGCCAGCAGAGGGTCTTGTGGGAGACAGAGCACAGGCCAGGGTGACGAGTTCCAGGGCCCCTGCCTAGGTGCTGATCCGCTGGCCCAGGCCCACGCTGAATTGCCTATATTCATCCTAAAGGAATCAACCCTGAATATTCACTGGAAGGACTGATGCTAAGGCTGAAGCCCCAATACTTTGGCCACCTGATGCAAAGAGCTAACTCATTGGAAAAGACCCTGATGCAGGGCAAGATTGAAGGCAGAAGGAGATGGGGACCAACAGAGGATAAGATGGTTGGATGGCATCACCGACTCGATGGACATGAGTTTGAGCAAACTCCAGGAGATGGTGAAGGACAGGGAAGACTAGCATGTTGTAGTTCATGGCATTGCAAAGAGTCGCACATGACTGAGCGACTGAACAACAATTTCTATTTAAGCCACTTACTAGCTGTATGCTCCTGAGTAGGATGTGAACCTCTCTCTACCTCAGTATCTTTGTTTTTCAAAACTCCCAGCAATATTCCTACAAGAGGATTGATGTGACAAATGATCCTTGAACACAAACATTCTATAATTATTGCTTCTGATATTAATGATGATGACTGTTATTGTTATCTAAGCATATGTGAAAACTGAGGCCCAGAGAATACAAGATAACTTCCAAGTTCTCACACTGAGCCAGAAGCCATAATTCCATTTTTCTTTTTTTTTCCCCTCAACTTCAGCATCTTCCTTCCCTTTGGAGGATGAATTGAGGTAATATAAGTAAGCTGCGGTATTCGTCAGCTAGAGCTGCCATAGCAAAGTGCCTCAGACTTGGTGGCTTAAACAACAGAAATTAATTTTTTCTCCATTCTGGAGGCCAGAAGTCCTGGATCAAGGCACTCATGGGGCTGACTCGTTAAAGGCCTCTCCCTGCCTTGTAGATGCTGTTTTCTCCTTGTGTCTTCATAGGGTATTCCCTCTGTGTGTCTCCATCCTGATCTCCTCTTCCTACAAGGACTATGGAATTAGGGCTCATTCTAGTGATTTCATTTTAGCTCAGTTACTTCTTTAATGACCTTTTCTCCAAACACAGTCAATTCTGAGGTGCTGACGGGGAGTGGAGGGGGAGATTTGGACTTCAACGCGTGGACTTTGGAAAGGCACCATGCAACCTATAATGCATGCCGATCACAGATTCCGACACAGAGAAGATGCTCAGGAAAGCAGTATCATTTTCACGATATGGAAACTACTGTGCCTTATCGCTCAAGTTAGATGAAATTCCGATATTGAAAAGGTATGAGGTCCGCAGCCAAAGACCCTCAACCTTAACCCCTTGTATGTGCCCTGCAGGGGATGTCACACGGTTCCAGAAACTGCTGTGTGCCCAGAGGACCCTTCTGAGGAAAGAGAACTCATGAACTCTCTCTACATGGAGTTGCTTTGGCTCAAGCCATGAGCACTGAGTGGATTGAGCTCTACCTCCTGCCCACGGATCTTCCCTGTAGCTCAGTCGGTAAAGAATCTGCCTGCAAGGCAGGAGACCTGGGTTCGATTTCTGGGTCAGGAAGGTCCTCTGGAGAAGGAAATGGCATCTGAGGAAAGAGAACTCATGAACTCTCTCTACATGGAGTTGCTTTGGCTCAAGCCATGAGCACTGAGTGGATTGAGCTCTACCTCCTGCCCACGGATCTTCCCTGTAGCTCAGTCGGTAAAGAATCTGCCTGCAAGGCAGGAGACCTGGGTTCGATTTCTGGGTCAGGAAGGTCCTCTGGAGAAGGAAATGGCAACCTACTTTAGTATTCTTGCCTGGGGTCGCAAAGAGTTAGACTCGACTAAGTGACTAACACACTCCCCACCCACAGGTGGCTCAGATGGTAAAGAATCTGCCTGCAACGTGAGCAACCCTGGTTCAAGCCCTTGTTCAGGAAGATCCCATGGAGAAGGGGAAGGCTACCAACTTAGTAATCTTGCCTGGAGACTTCCAGAGACAGAGGAGCCTGGCAGGTTACAGTTCATGGGGTCACAAAGTGTTAGACACGACTCAGCAACTAACACTTTTACTTTCACTTACCCACCCATAGGACCTTGGTCGGACATCAGTGCAAGTTCACTGCAGCCAAGGAATCTGTGACAACCTGGAGGTGAAGGATGGGGTGGAGAGAGGCTGAAGAGGGAAAGACCACATATGCACTTATGTATGGCTGATTCATGTTGTTGGATGGCAGAAGCCAATACAACATTGGAAAGCAATTATCCTTTAAAAAAATAAAAGAGTAAGGAGTGTGTCCTATGACTATGTTGTTATGCAAAAAGTAGCATAGTTTAATCTTTATTCTGCTCCTTATTTTTAAAATATTTTTAATGAAATGTAATATATGTATAGTAATATGCACAAATCTTCAGTATATAAATCAATGAATTTTATATAGTTACAACCTATTTAGCTACCTTACCTATCAACTGTAGAATATTTCCAACATGTCAGAATGCTTTTTTGTGCCCTTTTCCATTTAAGCCTCCTTGAAGTAATTATCATTCTTGATCCTATCACCCTAGATTATTTTGCCCAATTCATAGAGTATTCACTATTTTCATGAGGTACACTATGACGTTGTGTTTGCATGTAGATGGTTATTTTTTGTTTCTATGTAATAGCTAATTGTATGTATGTGAAAGCATGAAAGTGTCAGTCTCTCAATAGTGTCCGACTCTTTGCAACCCCATACTGTAGCCTTTTCCCAGTAGTCATATATGGATGTGAGAGTTGGACTATAAAGAAAGCTGAGCACTGAAGAATTGATGCTTTTGAACTGTGGT
>SJYT01047809.1:6747-27855 GCA_006410635.1 Cephalophus harveyi
AAGTAGCACATAAAAAATGCTAGTGCTAAAAATAACTCTACTTAGTAGGTACCAAGGGATGCATATGAAAACCATATTTCACAAGATAGTCTTTCTATTGAAAACTATTACACTATAAGGCATATTTGTTCCTTTCTCCTATAGACATATAAGTACAAAGCATGTTGCTTTTCAAATTATAAATTATACTTTTTATAAAATATTAAAAGTTTGGCTATATAGAACAGAATAATTTGAAACATTTTTTGCTTTACCATATATGGGAATAAAAACAAAACTTTTGCTTGACCTGCTTGAATTGCATTGAAAAAATTGCCCACCATTATGAATGCATTATCCATATGCCAACTTAAAATAATCATTAAAATGATTGAAATGAGGGTGATAATTTATATCATAAATGAAAGGTCAGGCACATTCTTGGAGATAGAAGAAAATAAACAAAATACAGCTATTTCAGAGGATATTTTAGAGATTCTCTAAACTATTATGAATATGCTGCTGCTGCTAAGTCGCTTCAGTCGTGTCCGACTCTGTGCGACCCCATAGACGGCAGCCCACAAGGCTCCCCGTCCCTGGGATTCTCCAAAAATGAGGGTGATAATTTATATCATAAATGAAAGGTCAGGCACATTCTTGGAGATAGAAGAAAATAAACAAAATACAGCTATTTCAGAGGATATTTTAGAGATTCTCTAAACTATTATGAATATGCTGCTGCTGCTAAGTCGCTTCAGTCGTGTCCGACTCTGTGCGACCCCATAGACGGCAGCCCACAAGGCTCCCCGTCCCTGGGATTCTCCAGGCAAGAACACTGGAGTGGGTTGCCATTTCCTTCTCCAATGCATGAAAGTGAAAAGTGAAGTTGCTCAGTCATGTCTAGGTACTTTTTAATTTTAATAGTCCTTCAAAAACCATCATTAAGGGTTAGCCATTTAGTTTCTTAAGGACCGCAGAAAATTATGTATTTCACATACAAGATTATACTGAAAAAACTAAAAGGAAAGAGTACTACACTAAATTTGTTTAGTTGATGTTCTGTCTTAATGAACATGTCAGTCATTTTGTTTTATTTTTTAATTTATTTTTTAATCTTTTTTGGATTTCAAATCAATAGCAAACATTTTCTGTGAATTTTAATTATTTTCCAGAGAATTGTATATAATAATATTTTTCATAAAGCCATTTGGAAATATTTCCCATACAATCTTGAAAGCAACTTTGAGATATAAAATCATAGAATTAAGTAAGCCATTTCCTAGACTTATAGTGGCAGCATAAAAATTTAAAGAACTAAAAATAATAAAAGAGCTTAAATATGTTCTTATTTTCCACCAAAACCTGCCTAATGAATAGAGAACCATGGTGTCTACCATTTGCTTTTGGGAAAACATCAATAACACTAAGAGAATGATTAGTAAGATAGCTCTACAGATTTTTAATGACTGTTTATTAGTATGTAATGATACTGTGTTTGTATTGAAATGTGCTAAAAACGACTACTTTGATTTCTAGATGATTCTAATACATTGTAAATTAAAAAGAAGAAACATTTTATCTTCATATTTAAGAAGCAAGCCTCTCTCTCTCCTCTCAGCATCTCTCCCTCTCTCTGTCTCTTTCCCTTTCTCCTACTTTCTTGGACTCCTAGTAATTATACCTTTTATTCCAACTTATAATTACTGAGGTTTACTATTAGAAGTATCCATCTCCTGCATATGGCTACTTTAGATAGTATTCAGGGACCTCATAGGTGTGGCTAAAAGGAAATTTTACTCAGGTACAAGGCCCTGTATGTTTCAAACACTCTAACTTGCTTGCTTGCTGTCCAGTAAACTAGAAGCATCATCTCAAGTTCACAGTTTGCTAATAAAAATGTCATCAGTAATTCAATGTTACTGCAGTTTTACTGTTTGATATAAAAATAAAACAATATTAATGCAAGTGATCAAACACCAAATGCCATTTCTTCAGAGTCAGAATGATATTTTATAGACAGACTCTCCTAAGGTACAGTATTTTTTGAACAACATGAACAGCAACATTTTATCAGTGTCATGGCTATATTTTTGATAGTGAATGATTTAAACAGGGACAAGGAAAATTAGATAAGGCCTATAAATTTTAAGACAACACACAGAAATGTAACTCACATTTTACTGAAGTTTACTTGGAACTAAATAGGTTGACACTCTTTTGCCCTATAATCCCAGTAAGTACACAGACATGCAACACAAGTAACAAAATTACATCCATTAAAATAACTGTTAATCTATAGTCCCAACAGAGAAATTTATTATTAAATTGATATGACCAATTTTAGTTTATACAAATGAAAGTGTAACAAATGTCTACAATTTTATAAGCTAATATGACAAATTTTAAATAAAGCAAAAAAGTGGCAGTCACTAATTTCTGCCTTTTAAAAAGTAAATCTGTAGGTTTGAAAACTCATTTGTTTATTTGCTAAAAAAAAAAAAAAACAACTTGAAATTTAGGCAATAATCTTGCATATATGCTATATAATCTGCTTTAATCTGATTAAATTTAAAACCTCACTAACTATTCATGAGGGAAAGTGAATATATGCATTACACTAAGTCAAAATACATCAGTATAATATGCCATGTGTCATGTGATCATTATATATATATATATATATATAAAATAAAAACAGATCAATATCTTCAGTTAAAATAAATTATTGTATAAATCTTTCAAATCAACTCTTCTGGTAAAATTAATTTTGGCAATAATTTTCTAATTTTAAAATCCTATATTAGAAGAAATGATAACAGTTATAAGGAATGAATGGGGGTAATAAGAAATAAAGGAAAACAGAAGAAAACCAGAATGTGGTATAAACTGAGCTTGAGAAAATAAAATATTGCTGATTATTTGACTTTTCAAGTGACTTGTCCCAAATGTTTTCCATTTAAACCTCAGTTTATCTCATGAAAATTGAAGAGTGAAACCATTTACAAAACATGAGATTGACAAGGTACATATCTAGTTTACAAAGAAAATTCACTCTGAAGCTGAAAATAATGGAGGTAATACACTCAGCAGGCACTTTATAGCACTGTGGATCTATTATGTATACATCTTTGGCTTGATTCTAATATATGTTTCTCATATGATGGCAAGCAGTCAATCACATTGGTCTCCTTAATTCAGATATGTGTAGTACTGGTAGTCTGGACACAGCAAAAATTACCTCCAAGCTACTGCTAATGTAATTTCTGAATGATTGACCTTCTCTGCTCACTGGCATGTTTTGTATATTTGAATCTAATGGAACTAAACATAACAGAAGATTCAGGCAAGGTGCCAGAATCCTTCACGATTGACCCTGTTTTGAATGCCAACTCCTGAAGGAGCTTCAAGAGCAGAACAACCTCTCCAGATGATGTTTAAAATAGATTCTGCTCCTAAGCAACACAACACAGCGAGACACCTGAGGCAACTGGGAAGAACTTCTCAAAGAGTTTACACATGTTTAACAGTTGGTAAACATTGCCATTTGTCACCTGTCTGGCTTTTCCTAGTGAAGTCTGTGTAACACTTTGAATTTTCTCAGAGAAAGCAGTTGGAGTGCTAGTCAAACAATCCGCTATTGTGGAGGGCTTAATAATTATGAGAACCAAATCAATAATTAACAATTTTGTGGGACTTATAAATTATTCCAACATCTCAGGGTAAACAAATTCCACAAAAGCATTTTTGAGCCCTGAGAGATGACATTTAAAACAGGTAAAGCTGTAGAAGACATTACTATGAGAATTACTTGGAAAAGAGGGAAGATTATGGAAAAGAAGGCTATTGGGAAGATTTTTCCCAGCAAGGACTAGTGTAAGAAAGGTAATCAAAAATGTTTTTATCCAGTAGTTGTGAAAGAAGGTTTTGATAATTTTGCGTCAAAATGGTCATAATACACTCAAATGTGGTGGAAAGAATGTGCAAGTTGTGTATAGAATCCAAAGTCATAGATTACAATATAGAAATATCCCTATTGCATATATTTTCATTTAATTCCATATGTATGGTCATCTTGTCCGTTTTGAAAGAGAGCACAGCCACTGAACAAATTTCAAATGCACAGTGGCTTTAGGTTTCAAGTGATGCTGGAATTTTTAGGCATTAGAAAAGACCCTGAGAACATTTCTTCTCAAAATAACTACATATTATATGTAGGAGTTTGGAAGGAAATACATTTTTTGAACATCTTTCTGTGGATACTCAGTTGCTTCAGTCATGTCTGACTTTTTGTGACCCTAAGGACGGTAGCCCGCCAGGCTCCCCAGTCCATGGGATTCTCCAGCAAGAACACTGGAGTGGGTTGCCATGCCCTCCTCATGCCCTCCTCCAGGGGATATTCCCGACCCAGGGATCAAACCCCCATCACTATGTCTCCTGCGCTGGCAGGCAGGTTCTTTACCATCAGAGCCACCTGGGAAGCTCCGTCCACATTTCCTGGAATATTGGGCTTCCCTGATGGCTCAGTCAGTAAAGACTCCACTGGCAATGAAGGAAACCTCTTTCAATGCAGGAGACACAGGTTTGATTTCTGGGTCAGGAATATCCCCTAGAGGAGAAACTGGCAAACAACCCCAGTATTCTTGACTGAGAAATGCCACGGACAGAGGAACCTTGTTGGTTAGAGTCCATGGGGTTGCAAAGTGTAGGACACGACTGAATCAATGAGCATGCACACAATAATAATAAATATTGTTTATTTTTAAAGTGAGGTTTTTTTTTTTTTTTTTTTTTTTTTACTTTACAATACTGTATTGGTTTTGCCATACATCAACATGAATCCGCCACAGGTGTACATGAGTTCCCAATCCTGAACCCCCCTCCCACTTCCCTCCCCATACCATCTCTCTGGCCATCCCAGTGCACCAGCCCCAAGCATCCTGTATCCTGCATTGAACGTAGACTGGCGATTTGTTTCTTACATGATATTATACGTTTCAATGCCATTCTCCCAAATCATCCCACCTTCTCCCTTTCCCACAGCGTCCAAAAGTCTGTTCTATACATCTGTGTCTCTTTTACTGTCTCGCATACACGGTTATCGTTACCATCTTTCTAAATTCCATAATATATGTGTTAGTATATTGTATTGGTGTTTTTCTTTCTGGCTTACTTGACTCTGTATAATCGGCTCCAGTTTCATCAACCTCATTAGAACTGATTCAAATGAGACTTTTGATACCCTACTTGTTTTGTTTAGATAATTGAATTGTGATTTGTTTTCACTAATATTACTTTCATACACACAAAAATAAACACTGGAAAAACAATATAAATTGTAATTTAGTGTCAAAGTTATGTCCAACCTAGATAGCATTTTCAAAAGCAGAGACATTACTTTGCCGACTAAGGTCCGTCTAGTCAAGGCTATGGTTTTTCCTGTAAGTATTATATTTCAGCAGAATCTGTATTATTATGGGTGAGTAATTGGGCAAATAACATTTCCAGAGTGATTATTGTTAACATATTCCTAGAGCAGTTATTTTTCACACCAATGATAAATTCAGAAGAATGACAGAAGGCAGAGAGAGGAAGTATTAGAGGAGAGGGAGAAGGGAGTGAGGGAGTGGGAGACAGGAGAAAGAAGATGGGGAGGGGAAGTAGGAAAAGTAGAAAGAGGAAGAGGAATAAGTAAAGAATAGAAAAGAACAGAACAGAAAACACACATTTCAGGAACAGTGGTATAAGGCTCTATTTCAAAGCAGTTCTTTAATGGCATGGTGTTACACATGTTCAATTATTATATTATTTTGGAATCAGAAAGCACAAATATTTCCCACATATTTAATAGTCTGTAATTTGGTGATTTCCCAGGTGGCTCAGTGGTAAGGAATCTGGCTGCTAGTGCAGGAGACGTGGGTCCTATCCCTGGGTCAGGAAGAGCCCCTGGAGGAGGAAACGGCAACACATTCCAGTATTCTTGCCTGGGAAACCAAATGGACAGAGGAGCCTGGAGGAATACAGTCCATAAGGTCACAAGAGTTGGATGTGACTGAGCACTTTGGTAATTGCTATTAAAAAAAATAAAAACTGTTTTACAAATGTAGCTTATGTAAGTTTCATATTTTCTCTACTATTTCATATAGCCCACTGTGCTAAAACTAAATCATAGGAAAGGGGTAAAAATCCTCTGATTAAAATTGCTTTGTATAAATATAACATAAATGAGCTTACACATGAAATGGAAACAGATTCACATGGAGAACAGACTTGTGGTTTCCAGGGGGGTGAGATGTTGGGGAGGGATGCATTGGGACTTTGGGGTGAGCAGATACAAATCTATTTATCTATATAGAACAGATAAACAACAAGGTCCTTACCATATAACACAAGGACCTATATTCAATATCCTGTAGTAAACCGTAATAGAAAAGGAAAAACAAAAGAAATTGCTTTGTATTACAAGGCCTGCACTACAAGAAGGTTAATTAAAACACTGATAAATATACACAAATATACACTAAAAATAGTTAAACTAATTTCAACCAAATTTAGAGCCTTGGAATTGCAATAAGAAAGCAAACAATAGGGCTTTTATATAAATTGTGTATTTCAGTTTTGTACTTAATTAAAAAAGAAGTCTGGAATAAGTACATTCTATTTTGTGGTTCATTACAAATGTGCATTCTATTAACTTCATATAATGGAGAAGGCAATGGCACCCCACTCCAGTACTCTTGCCTGGAAAATCCCATGGACGAAGGAGCCTGGTTGGCTGCAGTCCGTGGGGTCGCAGAGTCAGACACGACTGAAGCGACTTAGCAGCAGCAGCAGCAACAACTTCATATATGGAAAAGTTTAACTGCAGTTATTACTGTCATTTATGGGTATAGTTATGGTGATACGGTCACTACCAATATTTTCTAAATTTTTTTAAAAAGTGATTCCAACAGTGTTGTTTCTATAATAAGCTCTAAAAGTAACACCACTGACATTCATTATGTGTTTAATTTGTATCTATTTTCATAAACTATCATACTACTAATCAGAAAGTGGACATTTTCCTGCATTTGTGTTAAATATCAGAGAATCAAGAATACTATTTTGAAGAGTATAGAATGGGTGCTCTAACATGAATAATTATAAACTTATTCCAACATTCATAAAGATATTTAAACACTATTGGATGTTAAACCATTTTACCAAATTGCATTTATACATGGATTTTCAGGTATATATGCAAGTATTTACATTTATTTTAAAATACTACATGCATGCTAAGTAGCTTCAGTCATGTCCAACTCTGTGTGACCCTATGGACTGTAGCTTAACGGGCTCCTCTGTCCATGGGATTCTCCAGGCAAGAATACTGGAGTGGATTGCCATTCCCTTCTCCAGGGGAGGTGTAGTATAAAATACTACTGCTATCCCTTTTCATTTTTATTTTAATTTGAGGCAATTATATTCAACTATAACTCTCTGCATTCATTTTAGCAAGAGGAAGAACTAATAAATTTTAAGTATTTAGCTTACTTAAGAAATATTTTTAATTAAAGGATAATTGGGGCTTCAATGGTGGTTCAGATGGTAAAGAATCTGTCTACAATGTGGGATACCCAGGTTTGATCCATAGGTCAGGAAGATCCTCTGGAGAAAGGAACTGGCAACTCACTCCAGTATTCTTGCCTGGAGAATCCAATGGACAGTGGAATTACTCTACAATATTGCATTGGTTACTGCCATACATCAACATGAATCAACCATAAGTATATATACATCCTCTCCTCTGGAAACTTCCTCCTACTTTTCATCCCATCCCAATCCTATTTCTGCTCAGAAATAGATGGGGAAACAGTGGAAACAGTGTCAGACTTTATTTTGGGGGGCTCCAAAATCACTGCAGATGGTGATTGCAGCCATGAAATTAAAATATGCTTACTCCTTGGAAGGAAAGTCATGACCAACCTAGATAGCTTATTAAAAAGCAGAGATATTACTTTGCTAACAAAGGTCCATCTGGTCAAGGCTATGGTTTTTCCTGTGGTCATGTATGGATGCGAGAGTTGGACTGTGAAGAAAGCTGAGCACCGAAGAATTGATGCTTTTGAACTGTGGTGTTGTAGAAGACTCTTGAGAGTCCCTTGGACTGCAAGGAGATCCAACCAGTCCATCCTAAAGGATATCAGTCCTGGGTGTTCATTGGAAGGACTGATGCTGAAGCTGAAACTCCAAAGCTTTGGCCACCTCATGCGAAGAATTGACTCATTGGAAAAGACCTTGATGCTGGGAGGGATTGGGGGCAGGAGGAGAAGGGGACAACAGAGGATGAGATGGCTGGATGGCATCACTGACTGGATGGACATGAGTTTGAGTGAACTCTGGAAGTTGGTGATGGACAGGGAGGCCTGGCGTGCTGTGAATCATGGGGTCGCAAGGAGTCGGACACGACTGAGCAACTGAACTGAACTGAACTGAATATAGTTATACCAAAAGCATAGACAATGAAGTTGTCCATATTCTAATCTCTTGTTTTTGAATCTACTCTTCCACAGTCTTTACTATGATGTTAGTATTGGGGATCATGCTTCCACCTCATTCCCAGTTCCTTTGCCAGATGACTTTCTAGCTGATGGTTGGGAGCACTAGAGGACTTCTTCCTCATTTTTGTGCAAGCAGAGGGAGTATATTTCAAGCACTGTGGGTGGTTTTAACCTCCAGCTTCTCTTAACTACATCTGAGCCAATCACTAATAAATTCTTTAAAAGGAAAAAAAAAAAGTAGTTTGTTGAAAGGAAGTCACTCAGCAGGTGTGAACAACCTGCACATATATGGTGAAGAGTATTGTAGGCACAACCCACAGTAAGTGCAAAGGCCCTGAGGCAGGAGCTGAGCCATATGTTGGAGGAATACTAGCTAGGTCATTTTGGCTAGAGCACAGTGTGTGAGAGGGGGTGCTAGAGAAAACTTTAGAAAAATAACAGGATGGTGAACCTTTTTCAGTTATTATTTGGATCTTGGGTTTTAGTCCTGGAGAGATGAAAAACCACAGAAGTGTTTGAGAAGGAGGTGGATGCATTCTGGTTTAGAATTGAGCTCCTATGAAAGATGAATAGAGAGAGCCCAGAATGGAAGCTGGGTGACAGTTGGAGACTATGTTTCAAATAAAGGATGAAGATAGCTTTGACCACTATCCATCTGTGAATGCCAGTCCTCAGGTCTTGTTCTGGAGGTGGGTTTTATGGCAAGAGTGCACCTCAGATTTTCCTACTTGATTCAGTGCAAATATTTCCTCAGTTATCAGAGTTACAGAAATCACTCAACTGGCTTCTGGATTTCCTTGACGGAAATTGATCAATGTGAACCTTTATAGTCAATGTTTCCATGGGAGGAGAGAAATTCAGGAACCTTTTATGTCACCATCTTGGTGACATCAATCATAAAGGAGATATCCTATGTTTTGAAGAAGAATAATATGTTTGAAGTCCAATGAACTAGTTCTGTCATTATACTTCAGTGTTAATTAAAGTAAAAATGTCTGTTAATGACATACTCTGTATAAGGTGTTATAAAAAATACATTTATCAGTAAGATATAATGCCAGTCTTAACATTTTTACCGTCTAAAATATGTTCAATTCTCCATATAAACATAACATCAAGCTCAAAAATCTGATAACCTGAATAACAAATAAATTACAGAAATTAATAGAACATAATTGATCTCAAAACAGGGGAAAAATCCATTCTAAATCCATGCTTTTAAACTTCAGCCCTATTTTAATAACTCAAGCAGTCCAAGGGACTCTCAAGAGTCTTCTCCAACACCACACTTCAAAAGCATCAATTCTTCGGCGATCAGCCTTCTTCACAGTCCAACTCTCACATCCATACATGACCACAGGAAAAACCATAGCCTTGACTAGACGGACCTTAGTCGGCAAAGTAATGTCTCTGCTTTTGAAAATGCTATCTAGGTTGGACATAACTTTTCTTCCAAGGAGTAAGCGTCTTCTAATTTCATGGCTGCAGTCACCATCAGCAGTGATTTTGGAGCCCAAAAAAATAAAGTCTGGCACTGTTTCCACTGTTTCCCCATCTATTTCCCATGAAGTGATGGGACCAGATGCCATGATCTTCGTTTTCTGAATGTTGAGCTTTAAGCCAACTTTTTCGCTCTCCTCTTTCACTTTCATCAAGAGGCCTTTTAGCTCCTCTTCACTTTCTGCCATAAGGGTGGTGTCATCTGCATATCTGAGGTTATTGATATTTCTCCCGGCAATCTTGATTCCAGCTTGTGTTTCTTCCACTCCCAGGGGATGTAAATAGGGCTAGAGAGTTTATATGATTTAGTCAATGAAATTTAGTGATTAGTGGCAGAATCAAAACTAGGGTGAAATTGACCATACCTTAATAGGGTTAGCAAATGACCAGTAAGCACACAGCTAGCTTTTCTTCTCTTTTAGTAGAATCATTAATCTAAGTGACTGCAGTGTTAACTCAGACTAAGAGAAACTTCATAATGCTTCACATCACAGTACATTAGGCTAAACTAGCCCATTCACACTGGCCTATAGAAAAGTTTGGCAAATTTGAACTACAACTTTCCTCCATATTGCCATGAATCTATCTATCTATCTATCTATCTATCTAAGTATATACTATGACTGAGAAAGTTCTATAAATTTTTACTGTCCAATGAACTATTTTATTATAGAAATGAACAGCTACAACTAGAAAAATGCTACATGTAAGCTAAAGTTCTACACAAATACACAGGTGTGCAAGGGCAGATATTTCAACATTTAAATGAACAAATCTTGCATCGGTCCATGAAAAATTTAGCATCTTTACATAAAACCCCAAGAGCTTAAACTTGGTAATTTACCTTTTGTAAGGTAGGTCATTTTAATATCAGGAATATCTCATTTTCCAATTTTGGTTTATTTTTAATCATTAATATTTCAAACCCTAAATACCGAGAGACTCCCAAAAGTGTTTTCAGACTTGTTCAACAATTTCAGAGGATATTTCAAATCAGAGCGAAAATAATATGCCTACAACCTGTGTGATCCTTTCTTATTTTACACAAAGACTACATGTGCATAAATACATGCTGAGAAATCTATTTTCACTTGATTTCATGGACATTTTCATTTCTGAACACCACTCTTGTAGGTGACTCCAGTGAACAAAACATAAGGTGAAAATAAAAAGAGAACTTAAAGATACTGGATCAAAATACTTATTTTGTGGTCATACTTTTGTCATGCTTGCAGAGGAATTTACCCAATAGTATTTCAAGGTTTTTTCACTATGCTATGTATTGCTATGTATTAACTGTGGATAGCTACATATTAACTTTGGGTGAATTTATAGATTATCATGCACCCCAAATTCAGTCTTATTCTCTGTTGCTTATCACAAAAATAAATAAGCATGATTATAAAATACTGTTTTATTTAATCATTTACATTTCAAGTAAATATAAGAATGCTCTCAATAAAAATATTATGTTATGCAGAAATTTAATCTCTCATTTTGTGCAACTTTACTCGACATTTCATTTTACTTTTCTTCCTACAATTTGCCATTCTCTAAATATGAAATTTAAACCTTTGAACTTAGGTATAGTAATGAATCATAAACTGAACAATTTTTTCTATGAAAACTCGAAGAAAATATTGTACCCTATTGCCATACAATTGTGATTACATGACTGATATCTCTTTTACTGAGGAAAAAAATAACAAAAAGTATCACTGAAGCATAGTGTCAATTAATTTTAAATTCATAGAACAGCTGTGAATGTTAAAGACATGCAGTTGTTCTCTGGACCCCTGTGAATTATCTGTCCTGGTTAAAAGAAGAACAATTTGCCACAGGTAGACCCAGAGGCTATGGACTCCTAGGAAAGCGAAGAAAGAAACTGGAGGAGTCAGGAAAGAGTATGATTGCAGACAGCTGCATGGGGAGAAGAGATAAGGTCGGAGAAGTGGAGGTGGGGTGAGAGCTAATAAAAGCACTGACGGAAGAGACTGACTGTGTAGAGATTAGGTTTACAAAGCAAGATCTGTATCCATAACTCAAATCTGGGGGAAGAACATTTCTACACATCAAAGAGTCTCAAGGAGATGGTTTGCTTTTTAATACAATTCAAAAGCAACAATAAAATGCCAGTCCTGTCACTGCTTCCTAGGTGTCTGAAATGATGCGATTACATTTCATGGATGGAATCGTCAAACAACTGTGTTTTCCCAAAGGGTAGGAAATGGAAACATAGCAGAGCTAACACTATTCCCTTTGCTGTTGTCAGCTCAAATTAAAGGCTCTGAAATTAACATCGCTACCTGCGGCTGACTTTTACTAGAAAGGTACCAAAGACATTTCTCTACATCACTTTTATTATAGTTTGGTATAGTAAGCATTTTAATTGCAGTGAAATGTACCTACAGCCGATTACTTTATTCCTATCTCAATCCAGCATCTGTATAGCGATATCTATGATTCTAAGGCAAAAGAAAGAATAGAATTCTAATGCAAACAGTGGGTTATGAGAAACCACTTAGAAGAAGTGTCATGAATGCAGCCGTAAATAATAGCTCCACCTAAAAGTGGCACAGTTGGGAGGTATTCCAGGAATAGCAATATAATTTACAAAAGCCTTCAGATCATTCAATATAATTTGAGCTAAGGATGCATTAGACAATGGTGGATTAGGTTAAATATTAAGTAAAGGAAAAGATTTATTTTATTACTTTGTAAGAAAGAAAAGCAAAAAACTTAGTGGTAAAATAATGAGAATATTTACCTTTCATGGATTTGTGACTTGGACAGAGTTGCTACTGCTACTGCTAAGTCGCTTCAGTCGTGTCCGACTCTGTGCGACCCCAGGGTTAGGCAGGGGCAAATCATCTCTGCCCCACTTGGCATCATCAGAATTATCTGAAGGCTCCATACTCACTGTTAGGTTTGTTACATGCTATTCAATATAAGTCAATCACTAAATCCAACCTATATATACATGAGAGGGAAAATTAGACCCCATCTCTCAATGTATAAATGTTTAAAATGCCATACAAGAAGACCATGCAAAAAGGGATATTTTCCCATAACCATCTTTGAAAAATAAAAGCTGGTACTATCACTTCATTTCTCAATTAAAAATGGCAAAGTGCATTCCAACGGCTTTCAAACAAACAGTTTGTACTATCATACCTGGCTCACACTTTGAGGAGAAATGGCCAGAGGGCCTGGGTTTATTGAGAGGGAGACCCCTTTAAAAGCCATTTTAGAGCATAACAGTAAGATCTTGAATTATAACAGGAGCTGTGGAGAAATGTCAGAAGACAAAGCACTTTCAGGAGAGCAGGAGTAAACTTCAAAGTCAAAGGCTTGAGAGTAGGAATAAAAATAAGGAGTGTAATTTGTTGTGAAATCTGGAAGTAAACTCAGTGTGTTAAATACTGAAGAAGGAAGCCAGATGGAAACAACTTCTGATATTAATGAAACATTAGAAACTTGAGACCTGTAAATATGAAGGTTAGGGACTCAGGAGATTAGAGAAGAACAGAAAATAAGTTAGATAAGCTAGTTAATAATTAGATAATAAGATCAAACTAGTAATCCTAAAGGAAATAAACGCTGAATATTCTTGGGGAGGACTGATGATGAGGCTGAAGCTCTAATACTTTGGCCACCTGATGCAAAGAGCTGACTTACTGAAAAAGACCCTGGTGCTGGAAAAGATTGAAGGTGAGAGAAGAGGGCAGCAGAAGATGAGATGGTTAGATAGCATCACCGACTCAGTGGACATGAATTTGAGCAAACTCAGGGAGACAGTGATAGGCACCGGAGTCTGGTGTGCTAAAATCCTTGAGGTCTCAAAGAGTCGGATATGACTGAGTGACTCAACAACAGCAGCAACAAAATACGTATTTAGCTGGAGGACACAGATGAAAAGTTGATCCTTCATTTCATTTGTTTTTTTCTCTTCTTTGTTGTAAAATGGGTAAAGCTGAGATTTCACTGAAAGAGACTAAAGTTATGTTGGAGGGGTAAGACAAGAACCTTGGCTCCAGTCTATCCAAGCCCTACTAAATCTATTGCTGCTAAGTCGCTTCAGTCGTGTCCGACCCTGTACGACCCCATAGACAGCAGCCCACCAGGCTCCACCGTCCCTGGGATTCTCCGGGCAAGAACGCTGGAGTGGGTTGCCGTTTCCTTCTCCAATGCATGAAAGTGAAAAGTGAAAGTGAGGTCGTTCAGTTGTGTCCAACGCTTCGCGACCCCATGGACTGTAACCTACCAGGCTTTTCTGTCCATGGGATTTTCCAGGCAAGGGTACTAGAGTGGGATGCCATTGCCTTCTCCGTCCTAGCCCTATAGGTAGGGTCAACTCGGACACTCTTCTAATGTAACTGATGGATAGAGGTAAGGTTACACACAGGTTCAGAAAAGGGTAATGTATATGTTGAAAAGTAAGATGCTTAAATAGGAAATTTTCCTTAACTTTTAGTTCTGCTACTTATAAGTTATATCAAAACAGATTTATTTCTTAACTTCTCTTTGTCTCAGTTTCCTTAACTGTAAAATAAGGATTCTGTTTATTAAATGACAGTTTTTAAGGAAAACAGTTAGACTGGTATCTGACACATAGCAGTAGTAATACTCCTAGTTGCTTAGTCATGTCAGACTTTGTAACCCCATGGACTGTGGCCCACTTTGCTCTTCTATTCATGGGATTCTCCAGGCAAGAATACTGGAGTGGATTGCCATTCCCTTCTCCAGAGGATCTTCCTGATCCAGGGATCAAATCCAGGTCTCTTGCATTGCAGGCAGATTCTTTACCATCTGAGCTACAGAGAAAATCTGACACATCCATATAAATATTAGCCAGTTTTATTAAATCAAATATTAGTCACTTATTCATATCAGACTCTTTGCAACCCATGGACTACAATCGCCAGGCTCCTCTGTCCATGGAATTCTCTGGGCAATACTCCAGGGGTTAGCCATTCCTTTCTCCAAACCCAGGTCTCCTGCATTGCAGGCAGATTCTTTATTTAAATAGTTGTATAAAACTAGAAGTGCTCTGACCACAGAATATGAAGGCATTGACTATTGCTGCCATCACCTCTGCACTAGAATATCCTTAGCAGAAAAGGCTTAATCCTGCCTTTTGGGAAAATATCACTTTATATGTATATGTTTTAATTTTCTTTAAAAATTTTTAAATTTATTTTATTGGATACAGTTGATTTAAAATGTTGTATTAGTTACTGCTCTACAGCAAAGTGGATCTTTATACATACATATATGTCAGCAAAGTATTTTTAAATGAGCTGAACAAGTCTACACAGCAGGAAAATAGATCAATTTTATTGTGAATAAAATATTTTAAAATATGCCATGCAATAATGAACATATGACTAGTTTTTAAACGTCCCAAATATAGTTTTAGCTTAAAATATATTTTCTTTAACATACAGACATATTGGTATTAAACTTTTAAGATACTTTCTAAAAATATATATTTAGTGATTTCTATGATCCACACATTGTTACTGAAATAAATTGGTAAGATCATTTTCTTGGTTCTCAATTGCCATCTTCCCCAAAACATGACATCAATAAGGACATTTTTTCAGGGATGGAAAAAAAAAAAAAAAAAAACAGAAAAGTACTATGAAAAAATAACTACAATAATAATGTTGATTATCTAGTGTTAGATGCATCCTAACTTCAAAAAAATAATGCTAAAATGAAAAACAGAATGAGGAAACAAAGTAAATGGAGCAATATTATTTTGTCTATGTGTGATGAGTGTAATTTTCTGTAGCACCATTGTGGCTATGTCATGATTGCATAGTACAACAGAAACAGATTAGGAAGATATCGGAAATTGGATTCCTACACTTTCTTTTATTGAATAAGAATTTCTATTCATATTTTTTATTTTATTTCCCCATCCCAAAATTGCTATGCCAGTGTTCCTCTCTCACTGATAGGATAGTCAATAATCCAAATAGTCAAAAAGAAATGTAGGGCTTATCTTTCATATTACTCTCATTCTTACAGCCTACATCCAAAGAAGCTCAAGATTTTAAAAACTTCCCCTTCCTAAATCTCCCCTAAAGTTCATCATTTTTCTTAATTTCCAGGTGAACCACCAGTTCCTTACATGAACAGCCTCTTCTTGCTACATTTGGACCCATTGCCCTTTCCTTATTTGTGCTCCTGACTTTGGATGGAATGATTCATTGATATATTCTTTGAATGTAGCTTCTCAGTCCACTATCTTCCCTCTTGAGCTACTGTCTGCCTCCTTGCTCAGCCTCTGTACGTTCCGCTCATGTCCTGAGTCTCTTGGCTGTAGTCACACTGGCTTCAATACCTGATTTGCATTCTCCTCTCCACGGTGATGTGTTCGCTGTTCCCTCTTGGTGGGTGTGGAGTATCTTTCCTGCCTTTCTTTTTCTGATTAACTCTTTATCATCTGTATAATTTTAGTTTAATTCTTTCTTTATTCAGCAACATTCTCTGACCTTGAGTTACCAAATTTCAACAGAAGTTTCAAGAAATCTTTCACTCTATACCTTCATTTAGTGCAGCTCCTGGATGGTAGTTCCCTTCGTGTTTATCTACACTTAATTCTTCAAATATGTTGCCAAAAGTTTAGCACAAACAGGCTACATTAAAGAGAAAGAGAAGAAAAAAGCTGGAGCAACACAAGGAACAGTGTCTTAAATTCATTACAAAGGCAAGTCAAGCTGCTTCTTGAGTTCATTTTCTTGCTCAAATTCCTTTCAAAAATAATCATCTCAATATCCGTCTGATCCTAATTTGTAGATGTTTGCGAAGGACAGTAAAATATTTGTAAATACATAATACACATGCTCAGTGATACTGCTTCTACTCAGTGACTGATTCTGAAACTGTCTATTTAAAAAACATCTGTTCTTAAATATAGGTATGTCTCTTTGTTTCCTAACCACCAGTCCATTACCTCTACTTAGACAGAATAACTTAAGAATTCAAAGGAAGAGGGAAGAGGAGAAGGAGGGATGAAGAGGGGAGGAGAGAAAGGAGAGGGCATTTGGACCTCAGAAATTTCAGACTGACTTTAAATTGAAAAAGAATTTTGAGAAAGGCAAGAAGTTAGAGTCAACATTTCGTGAATCAATGTAAATGAACTGTGTGGGAACTATATGAATACAATATAAAAAATATTTTGAGTAAAATGACAGAAGGCATAGAAAGAAATGTAAATGATTTGAAACAAGTCATTTATCAGATTATTAAGAGAAGTACTTTTGTAACAAATTATAATTAATCTGGTTAATTAGGTAGATGTATTCCTTATTTTCCTTATTTACTTCAATTAGTCTTTGAATATTATTATCAAAATTTTTCCAATTTTAGATTGAGAATTATTGTGGCTCAGACTGTAAAAAATCTGCCCATAATACAGGAAACCTGGATTCATTTCCCGGAGAAGGGAATGGCTACCCAGGCTATTATTGCCTGGGAAATCCTATGGACAGAGGAGCCTAGAGGGCTACTGTCCATGGTGTCCCAGATTTGGACATGACTGGGCAGCAGAGAAGGCAATGGCACCCCACTCCAGTTTTCTTGCCTGGAAAATCCCATGGACGGAGGAGCCTGGTGGGCTGCTGTCTACGGGGTCACACAGAGTCAGACACGACTGAGCGACTTCACTTCACTTTCACTTTCATGCATTGGAGAAGGAAATGGCAACCCACTCTAGTGTTCTTGCCTGGAGAATCCCAGGGACAGGGGAGCCTGGTGGGCTCCATGGGGTCGAACAGAGTCAGACACGACTGAAGCGACTTAGCAGCAGCAGCAGCAGGGCAACTAACATTTTCACTTTTTTTCAAATGATACAGTTTTTTTTTTTTTATATCAGCTATAAACTAAAGCTAAATCATATTTCTGAAGGGACAATAGTTATCTTTATTGTTCAGTAGCTAAGTCATGTTCAATTCTTCGTGACCCCATGAACTGCAGTATGCCAGCCTTCTGTATCCATCACTGTCTTTCTGAGTTTGCTCAAACTCATGTCCATTGAGTCAGTGATGCCATCCAACCACTTCATCCTCTGTCAACTCCTTCTCCTCCTGTCTTCAATCTTTCCCAGGATCAGGGTCCTTTCTAATGAGTCAGCTCTTTGCATCAACTGGCCAAAGTATTGGAGCTTCACCTTCAGCATCAGTCCTTCCAATGAATATTCAGGTCTGATTTCCATTAGGATTGACTGGTTGGATCTCCTTGCTGTCCAAGGGACTCTCAAGAGTCTTCTCCAACACCACAGTTCAAAAGCATCAATTCTTCAGTGCTCAGCCCTCTTTATAGTCCAACACTCACATCCATACATGACTACTGGAAAAACCATAGCTTTGACTATACAGACCTTTGTCATCAAAGTGATGTCTCTGCTTTTTAATGCACTGTTTAGGTTTGTCATAACTGTTCTTCCAAGGAACAAGCGTCCTTTAATTTCATAGCTGCAATCACCATCGCAGTGATTTTGGGGTCCAAGAAAATGAAATCTGACACCATTTCCACATTTTCCCCATATATTTGCCATGAAGTGATGGGACCAGATACCATAAACTTAGTGGCTTGAATGTTGAGTTTTAAGCTAGTTTTTTCACTCTCTTTCACCTTCATCATGAGACTCTTTAGCTCCTCTTCACTTTCTGCCATTAAAATGGTATCATCTGCATATCTGAGGCTATTGATATTTCTCCTGGCAATCTTGATTCCAGCTTGTGCTTCATACAGTCCAGCATTTTGCATGATGTATTCTGCATATAAGTTAAATAAGCAGGGTGGCAATAGGCAGCCCTGCTGTACTCCTTTCTCAGTTTGGAACCAGTCCATTGTTCCATGTCTGGTTCTAACTGTTGCTTCTTGTCCTGCATATAGGTTTCTCAGGTGTCAGGGAAGGTGGTCCTGTATTCTTGTCTCTTTAAGAATATTCCACAGTTTGCTGTGATCCACACAGTCAAAGGCTTTTGTGTAGCCAATAAAGCAGAAGTAGATTTTTTTTGTTGTTTTTTAGAATTCGCTTGCTTTTTCTATGATCCAGTGTATGTTGTCAATTTAATCTCTGGTTCCTTTGCCTTTTCTAAATCCAGCTTGAACATCTGGAAGTTCTCAGTTCACATAAGCTGAAGCCTAGCTTGAAGGATTTTGAACATAATCTTGCTGACATGTGAAATGAATGCAATTTTATGGTAATTTGAACATTCTTTGGCATTGCCTTTCTTTGGTATTGGAATAAAAACTGAATGGCCACTGCTGAGTTTTCCAAAGTTGTTATCTTAATGAGTGCAGCACTTTAACACCATCATCTTTTAAGATTTGAAATAGCTCAGATGGAATTCCATCAGCTCCACTAGCTTTGTTTATAGTAATGCTTCTTAAGGCCCACTTGACTTCACACTCCAGGATGTCTGGCTGTAGGTGAGTGACCACATCATTGTAGTTAAGTGGGTCATTAGGAGGTTTTTGTACAGTTCTTCTGTGTATTATTGCCACCTTTTCTTAATCTCTTCTGCTTCTACTAGGTCCTTGCTACTTTGTCCTTTATTGTGGCTATTTTTGTATGAAATGTTTCCTTGGAATCTCCGATTTTATTAAAGAGATCTCTAGTCTTTCCCATTCTATTATTTTCCTCTATTTCTTTGCATTGTTCACTTAAGGATGCTTTCTTATCTCTCCTTGCTATTCTTTGGAACTGTGCATTCAGATGTATATATCTTTTCTTTTCTCTTTTGCTTTTTGCTTCTCCCCTTTTCTCAGCTCTTTGTAAGGCCTCCTCAGACAACCACTTTGCCTTCTTGCATTTCTTTTGATTGAGGATGGTTTGGTCATCACCTCCTGTACAATGTTACAAACCTCCATCCATAGTTTTTCTGGCACTCTGTCTACCAGACCTAGTCCCTTAAATCTATTCATCATTTCCATTGTATAATCATAAAGTATTTGCTTTAGGTCATACCTGAATGGCCTAGTGTTTTTCTCTACTTTCTGCAATTTGAACCTGAAGTTTTCAGTAAGGAGGTGATGATGTGAGCCACAGTCAGATTCAGCTCTTATTTTTGCTGACTGTATAGGGCCTCTCCATCTTCAGCTGCAAAGAATAAAATCAATCTGATTTTGATACTGACCATCTGGTGATGTCCATGTATAGAGTCGTCTCTTGTGTGGCTGTAAGAAAATGTTTGCTATGACCAGTGCATTCTCATGGCAGAATGACCTTGGTACTTTTCCAAGGCATACCATTCAATATCACACTAATCCACATCTATGCCCCAACCTCTAATGCTGAAGTTCAACGATTCTCTGAAAATCTACAAGACCTCCTAGAACACCAAAAAAAGATGTCATCATAGGGGCATCATGTCCCCTTTTCATCATAGGTGACTGGAATGCAAAAGTAGGAAGTCAAGAGATACCTGGAATAACAGGCAAGTTTGGCCTTGGAGTATAAAATGAAACAGGGCATAGGCTAACAGATTTTTGCCAAGAGAACGTCCTGATCATAGCAAACACCGTTCTTTACACTATACTGTATCTCAAATATCATATAATATTCCAAATACTATATTTCTTAAAATATATGTGCTATTGAATATTAATATGTCACATTAAATACTATATTATTCTAAGTCAAATCTCAGATATAGTTATTATCAATGGGGCCATCCAATTTGAATATTTTTTCTTTACACACAAATGCAAACTTTTTATGTTCTCACTTGGACATTATAGGCAAATAGCACAATATACAGTGATCAGCAATTTTGCCTCATTGAACCATATATAGACCCAAATTTTAGCCAATGATTAATCTGAAATTAAAACAAAAACAAACAAAATGTTCTTAACCCGAATAATCTGAGAGTATTCATCTAATTAATTCTGACACTCAAATACCCAATATATGAGTTTTTAATATTAGATATATGAATATTCTACATAAGCAGTGAATTATTTATATTATGATCTGCAACAAGAAAAGTAATTATATATATAATTATATATATTATTATATATATATAGTTTTAAAATGTTCTTATTATGCCCTAGCTCTTATACACATCTA
>SJYT01047809.1:31847-61336 GCA_006410635.1 Cephalophus harveyi
GAGACAGCAAAAGAGACACAGATGTATAGAACAGTCTTTTGGACTCTGTGGGAGAGGGTGAGGGCGGGATGATATGGGAGAATGCCATTGAAACATGTAAAATATCATATGTGAAACGAATTGCCAGTCCAGGTTTGATGCATGATACGGGGTGCTTGGGGCTGGTGCACTGCGATGACCCAGAGGGATGGGATGGGGAGGGAGGTGGGAGGGGGGTTCAGGATCCAGAACACATGTACACTCATGGTGGATTCAAGTCAATGTATGGCAAAACCAATACAATATTGTAAAGTAAAATAAATAAATTAATTAATTAATTAAAAAAAAACTGAGAGTATATTTTGGCTGGGCAAATTAAGTGCACAGACAAAGTTATATGACAAAGAAAATAGTGTATATGTATTTTACTTAGGTAAAAGTATATATGTTTAAAGCAAGGGTCATTAAAAAAATACTTCACTATACAAATGCTAAAATTTAACACATCTCCATGCAAATTTGAAATAATCTAATATGTAACATACCTGAGCTGGTGGCTCAGAGGTTAAAGCGTCTGCCTGCAATGCAGAAGGCCTGGGTTCCACCCCTGGGTCAGGAAGATCCCCTGGAGAAGGAAATGGCAACCCACTCCAGTATTCTTGCCTGGATAATCCCATGGATGGAGGAGCCTGGTGGGCTACATTCCATGGGGTCACAAAGAGTTGGACAAGACTGAGCGACTTCACTTTCACTTTCAGTATGTAACATGCTGCAGAATATGTTTATCACAAACTATGAAATGATCGTATTTCAATAGGACCATACAAAATACTGCATATAATTCTTCAAAATTTGAAGAGTATAGTTTGTATGTATCATCTTGTTTGACAATAAATATCTAACCAATTGATTATTTAACCTCTGAATTATCCCATTTTTCCCAGTAATTTATGCCTATGATTATTTCTCATTTTCCAGCTTCTCCTCCTTCACCCTCTCTTATTTTCGCTTGCTATGTTTATTGTTAATACCTACTTTACCTATATCTGTTCTTTAACAAAATTACAGCCAGATCAAGCATACTGCTACAGTTGAGGTAGTCAGCACTTTCATGATTAAAGCTATTCTTCAGGTGTTTATAACTCAACTGTAAAAATTCACACTGGGCTCACCTTGGCATAAAAGGTCATAGTCTGAAGCAAGTTACTTTTACCAATTTTCAAATTAATATAGTCAATATTCTAAGTGATGTAAGTGTAAACCGAACACAAAAGAAACACATTCCCCCCTAAAATAATCATAACCATTTGGCTAATACTTGTTTTCAAGTTATTTAGTTGTTGTTAAATTTGCGTGTATAGCATGCAGGTGTTGAAAGAAGAGTTCTAGGAGAGAGGAAACAAAAAGTGATGGCTTTCTTCCAAGCAACTAACACTAACATATGCAGCCATTAAATAAATAGCCTTCATGGCAGGTGGATTCCCCTCAAGCAACAACCCAGTCTCCTGTCTCTTATACACATCTCAAGAATTAATGATTAAACAACTGAAGATTAAAAAGTCATTTTTGCTAAAAGTGTGCAAATGCTAGAGAGTTAAGGAATTAGTTGGAGAAAAAGGACGAATATCAAAAGAATAAATTATACTATAAATAATAATATGAATTATTATCTTAATTATTAGAAAATAGAATTACAAATGTACATTATGTAAGACATACTGAATTGACAAATTTAAAATACTTAAGTCTTGCCTGTGTGATAAGTCGCTTCAGTTACGTCCAACTCTTTGTGACCCTATGAACTATAGCCCCCCAGGCTCCTCTGTCCATGGGATTCTCCAAGCAAGAATACTGGAGTGGGTTGCCCTGCCCTTCTCCACGGGATCTTCCTGACCCAGGGATAGAACCCACATCTATTATGTCTTCTGCACTGGCAAGAGTGTTGTTTAAAATGAGAGCCACCTGGGAAGCCCCACTTAAGCTTTAGGATGTGACAAAATAAATAACATATAGTAAAACTCAAACTTTATAAAGTGGGAAAAGGTTCCAAAACAAATAGTAATTCTGACCCATAGCATTTAATTCTAAAGTAGGTAGCTAGCTTACCTCTGTTCTTGTAATAATAGCATAGCAAAACTGAGAGTAGGACAACAAAGGAAACTATAAGCAAGGTAAAAAGACAGACTGGGAGAAATGGGAGAAAATAATAGCAAATGAAGCAGCTGACAAAGAATTAATCTCAAAAATATAAAGCAACTCCTGCAGCTCAATTCCAGGACAAAAAAATACCCAATCAAAAAGTGGGCCAAAGAACTAAACAGACATTTCTCCAAAGAAGACATACAGATGGCTAACAAACACATGAAAAGATGCTCAACATCACTCATTATCAGAGAAATGCAAATCAAAACCACAGTGAGGTACCATCTCACGCCATTCAGAATGGCTGCTATCCAAAAGTCTGCAAGCAATAAATGCTGGAGAGGGTGTGGCAAAAAGGGAACCCTCTTACACTGTTGGTGGGAATGCAAACTAGTACAGTCACTATGGAGAACAGTGTGGAGATTCCTTAAAAAACTGGCAATAGAACTGCCATTCGACCCAGAAATCCCACTGCTGGGCATACACACAGAGGAAATCAGAATTGAAAGAGACACGTGTACCCCAATCTCATCGCAACACTGTTTATAATAGCCAGGACATGGAAGCAACCTAGAAGTCCATCAGCAGATGAATGGATAAGAAAGCTGTGGTACATGTGCACAATGGAATATTACTCAGCCATTAAAAGGAATACATTTGAATCAGTTCTAATGAGGTGGATGAAAATGGAGCCTACTAGACAGAGTGAAGTAAGCCAGAAAGAAAAATACCAATACAGTATACTAATGCATATATATGGAATTTAGAAAGAAGGTAACAATAGCCCTGTATGTGAGACAGCAAAAGAGACACAGATGTATAGAACAGTCTTTTGGACTCTGTGGGAGAGGGTGAGGGCGGGATGATATGGGAGAATGCCATTGAAACATGTAAAATATCATATGTGAAACGAATTGCCAGTCCAGGTTTGATGCATGATACGGGGTGCTTGGGGCTGGTGCACTGCGATGACCCAGAGGGATGGGATGGGGAGGGAGGTGGGAGGGGGGTTCAGGATCCAGAACACATGTACACTCATGGTGGATTCAAGTCAATGTATGGCAAAACCAATACAATATTGTAAAGTAAAATAAATAAATTAATTAATTAATTAAAAAAAAACTGAGAGTATATTTTGGCTGGGCAAATTAAGTGCACAGACAAAGTTATATGACAAAGAAAATAGTGTATATGTATTTTACTTAGGTAAAAGTATATATGTTTAAAGCAAGGGTCATTAAAAAAATACTTCACTATACAAATGCTAAAATTTAACACATCTCCATGCAAATTTGAAATAATCTAATATGTAACATACCTGAGCTGGTGGCTCAGAGGTTAAAGCGTCTGCCTGCAATGCAGAAGGCCTGGGTTCCACCCCTGGGTCAGGAAGATCCCCTGGAGAAGGAAATGGCAACCCACTCCAGTATTCTTGCCTGGATAATCCCATGGATGGAGGAGCCTGGTGGGCTACATTCCATGGGGTCACAAAGAGTTGGACAAGACTGAGCGACTTCACTTTCACTTTCAGTATGTAACATGCTGCAGAATATGTTTATCACAAACTATGAAATGATCGTATTTCAATAGGACCATACAAAATACTGCATATAATTCTTCAAAATTTGAAGAGTATAGTTTGTATGTATCATCTTGTTTGACAATAAATATCTAACCAATTGATTATTTAACCTCTGAATTATCCCATTTTTCCCAGTAATTTATGCCTATGATTATTTCTCATTTTCCAGCTTCTCCTCCTTCACCCTCTCTTATTTTCGCTTGCTATGTTTATTGTTAATACCTACTTTACCTATATCTGTTCTTTAACAAAATTACAGCCAGATCAAGCATACTGCTACAGTTGAGGTAGTCAGCACTTTCATGATTAAAGCTATTCTTCAGGTGTTTATAACTCAACTGTAAAAATTCACACTGGGCTCACCTTGGCATAAAAGGTCATAGTCTGAAGCAAGTTACTTTTACCAATTTTCAAATTAATATAGTCAATATTCTAAGTGATGTAAGTGTAAACCGAACACAAAAGAAACACATTCCCCCCTAAAATAATCATAACCATTTGGCTAATACTTGTTTTCAAGTTATTTAGTTGTTGTTAAATTTGCGTGTATAGCATGCAGGTGTTGAAAGAAGAGTTCTAGGAGAGAGGAAACAAAAAGTGATGGCTTTCTTCCAAGCAACTAACACTAACATATGCAGCCATTAAATAAATAGCCTTCATGGCAGGTGGCTTCCCCTCAAGCAACAACCCAGTCTCTCAGTATTTTACATATACAACAATGTAAAATGACTTAAAGCTCTATTTACAGTAAGAAACTGTCATATCAATAGCTTTCCAAAACCATTTGAAAAATCCTGTAAGAACTCTACAAATGTTTTTCTCATGCTATATAATATGGACATCAAAAAAATTTATATAGCATTATTGTATGGTTTTATATCAATGGTGATACAGCCCCATTCTGTTTCTGTAGATATTATTTCAAATACAAAAACAGAGATAAATAAAAATGAGTTTATGTCAAAACTGGATTCAGAAATTAAGGCTTTGGGAAAGAAAAATGTTGAGTGCTGCATCTCAAGATACTTCCTACTAAAATTATTCACAGAATCTGTAGGCAACTATTTTCAAGCTACATTAAAGATTTTGTATAAAGCAACACAAGAAAAAATAAAGTAAGGAAAGAAATAAAAACTAGAAGAAATGAAAGAAAAAGGATTTCTTTGCGAAAGGAATACTACCATTCTGAAAAATTCAAGAGAAGTCATTCATATAAAAAATAATTATAAAGAATTTAAGCTCAGGAGTTTATTATTAATAAAAGTCAGGCAGTGTAATGTATTGTAAGAGCCAAATAAAATATCATAACCCGAGTAACATCCTGATATTTTATAATTTCATTCCACTTTGGAAGTCTATGACTCTTTTTTTATCACATATGCAATGATACAATATTTTTATTTTTATATTATTACATTCTTACATTAAAAATTTATAGTATTTATGTAGCAGTAATAATGATAAAAATATTAATCATTGCAATAGTTAAAACATCCATAGCTCTTACTCTGTACTTAAAGTAACTTTATTTTATTGTCACAACAACTTTCAAGTTAAGTATTATTATTAACTCTATACTCTAGAGAACACTTTGAGTTAGTGAATTTAAGTAACTGGATCGAGTATCATGATTATGAGATAATAAACCGAGGATTCAAGGCCAGGCAGCATATCTATATAATGTGTTCTTCACCACTATGTAAGACATTTCTCATTTTAATGTCATTAGCTAGTTTTGTAAAACTTATTTCTCTGCTATTAGAAAGAGTTTTTTTCCCCTGTCATTTCTTTTAAGAAACTATATCGCTTTGAACAATGTACATATGTGCTTACTGGATATCTATTACTTCTTTGCAGCTGATGATTGATAGTGGTATTATTAAAACAAAATGAATATTTTTATTTTGCCTACATTTTGATTGAATTCTATGTACTAAATGTAACTGTTAATCTATATCCTTGTCAATGTAGAATTAGGTAAATATATGTGTACACACACATGCAAATATGGATTTCTACTTGACTAGTAATGAAATGGAACCTCTTTATTTGTTTTAATCCTTCAGGAAGTTGAATGTTTTTAAACATTTAAGTTATTTCTTCAGTTTGCTTATAAGCTAACTCCATACTGTTTTTATTAATTCTACATCATCTTTAGTAAATAAATAATTATCATGCATTTGTATTAAAATTTACTAGATTTAATGACAGCAAAATTATACTAATAAACAGAGAAATCAGGTATACGAGTATAAAAATGTTTAGTACATATTGAAAAGTTAGAAATTTAATTTGGCTTAAAATTTATAAGTAAGGTGAGAGTATTTGTCAGAGGCCATCATGAGAAGATAAGATTGGGAATGATCATGATAATTAGATCAGAAATTTTCATTTGCTTTTTCATGTTCATTTTCAGTTTTGAACCATTAAATAGCTTGATAACAAATTACACTTCTGTAAAAAATTCTTAAAGAGCAAGGAATACCAGACCACCTTATCTGCCTCCTGAGAAATCTGTGTGCAGCTCAAGAAGTTACAGTCACAACCAGACATGGAAAAATGGACTGGTTTCAAATTGGGAAAGGAGTACATTAAGGTTGTATACCTTCACCCTGCTTATTTACTTATGTGCAGAGTACATCATGCGAAATGCCAGACTGAATGAAGCACAAGCTGGAATCAAGGCTGCCAGGAGGAATATCAATAACCTCGATATGCAGATGATACCACACTTATGTCAGAAATTGAAGAGTAGCTAAAGAGCCTGTTGATGAAAGGAGACTGAAAAAGTTAGCTTAAAACTCAACATTCAAAAAATGAAGATCATGGCATCTGATTCCATCACTGCCTGTCAAATAAAGGGGGAAACACTGGAAACAGTGAGAGAATTTATTTTCTTGGGCTCCAAAATCACTGCAGATGGTGACTGCAGCCATGCAATTAAAACATGCTTGTTCCTTGGAAGAAAAGCTATTAGCAACCTAGACTGCTTATTAAAAAGCAAAGACATCACTTTGCCAATAAAGGTCCTCTAGTCAAACTATGTTTTTTTCCAGTGGTCATACGTGGATGTGAAAGTTGGACTATAAAGAAAGTTGAGCTTTAAAGAATTGATGTTTCTGAGCCTTGATGTTGGAGAAGACTCTTGAGAGTCCCCTGACTGCAAGAAGATCGAACCAGTCCATCCTAAAGAAAATCAGTCTTGACAATCCATTGGAAGTGCTGATATGGAGGCTGAAACTCCAATAATTTGGCCACCTGATGCAAAAAGCTGACTCACTGGAAAAGATCCTGATGCTGGGAAAGACTGAAGGCAGGAGAAGGGGATGATAGGGGATGACAGAGGATGACATCGCTGACTCAATGGACATAAGTTTGAGCAAGCTCCAGGAGTTGGTGATGGAATTGCAAAGAGTTAGACAAAGAGTGACTAAACTGAACTGAACTGAGCTTATTATAGACACAATCACAGCTCAGATCTTCAGTAATGAATCTGGCTGTGTCAAGGAAGAGGGTTGGTCCTAGATGAGAATATAAATGGAAGGAATTTGGGACTTCCCTAGTGGTCCAATGGTTAAAACTCCATGCTTCCAATGCAAGACACATGGGTTCAGTCCCACATGGAAGAACTAGAATCCCACATACCAAGTGCCATGGCCAAGGAAAAAAAAAAAAAAGAAAGAAAGAAATGGAAGGGATTTGTCTCCCTCTTCATGGGTCCACAGACCATAATAGGCAGTTCACAAATTTTAGTGAAACACATATCTTTGTTCTCATCAACTTCCAACTGAAATTTAGAGCTTTTTTTAGTTAAATATTAAGGATACAAACCACAGCAATAATGTCAGTATCTGTGACTTCATCCCTAGAACAATTTCAGTTATTTTGATTTAACCTACAGTTGTTACAAATATGTCAAAATACTGTTTATATTTACTTATAGTAATCATTAGACTCACCAGTAGTATTTGTTTGTAAAAATATATATTCATATTGGCATGCATATATACTATGCCACATGTTCCAAGTATTGATAAATTTAGTTCACGTAAATCTACATTAAAAAACTATTTTGTTTGTTGAATTAAAAACTTTATTTTGAAAAGAGGTCCCCTGAAATGTTAAAGACCCTGAGAAAATATGTGATTTAAATTAAATTCAGACAACAAGGGCCTGAACAGATTGTGTCTAGAAGTTGGATCTCAATGCAAACACACATTTTGATGGAGACACACACACTCTCATTCTATATCCAGTCAGTTCAGTGAAGTCAGAATAGGCATTTGGGGTCTTAATTAATTGCAAAAGACTAGACCAATCCTATTTCATGCCTAATTCCCAAAGGAGTGTGTGTGTGTGGTTTTTTTTTTTTTTTTCCAGAAATTCATTTATACAAAGACACTAATCACTCATGATTTCATGACTACAAGTAAATGCATCTATGGTATATAACTGTAGATTTTGACCTGAAATTTGATAGAAATTAGACTATGAGGTCATGTTTCACTTATTTGGTTGCAATATAAGATTTTGCTTTATGGATATCACAAAGAAATTTCTTCTTCCTCAACTTCAATGTTTCTAAGATTGCTTGTTGGAGGCAAGAAGTGTGTGCTGACATGGGCCCTGCCGGGAATCCAATCTGTATCTGCAATGTGTTATAGGCCTGTCTCCCCAAATCGTTTATGGTGAGACATTCTTTGACTTGTGGACATTTGTCAAGGTCGGGTTGCTGTAAATGACCCTCACTTTGGGAACTGAAAACAATCTTTCCACAATAACTTTTCTCTGAATAGCTTCTGTTAGTCTCAAGTTTTCTTAGCTACCTGAAAAACTAGCCAACAACTTCAAGGACAACAAATTAAATCTGACAAGAGTTCTGGCCAGAAACAGCAGAGATGTGAGAATAGACCTCTGACAAAATGCACCACACAAAATTTGAATAGGGAATCCATTCTGCGTGGCATCAATCAGCAGAAGTTTAAAATACTTTAGAAAAATATATGAGGAAAGGAAAATTAGAAACAGGTGAAACATTGGTTTCTTTTTCAATAAAAATATGACTGATTCTAACACAAATACTTTTTTTGCTAATTAGTGCAGAAATTAAGACCTCTGGGAAATCTGAAATAATTAGTTAAGATGCAATTTTGTTATATTTTAACAATCTAGCTATAGTTTCATCAACTTCAGAAATACATAACTACTAATACTTGCCTTGTAATTAAAATTCAAATTTCTCTTTAAAGAGCAAAGTTATTTTCTCTCATTTTTGGCTCTCTTATTTAGAAATAGAATAGAATATTCTATTCAAGAACACAAAAATATTCTAACTGGCTATATCATTTTGACAACAATAAATTCATTGAAATCTATTCATTTTAAAGGATACTAGTTGCTGATAAGAAGACATGGTTTCTCTTTTCCAGGAACTCAGTCAATTGGAAAAGAGTAATATGAGAAAAATATGTATAATACAAGCTGAAAGAAAATCCACTAAAACGGAAATTACTTCAATTGATGTCGCCCTTATTCTGGACAACAACCTTCACTCAAAAGAAGTATTTCCTATTCTCAAAGAATTTTTGGTATAGAAAGTAAGAAATAAATATGCGTAGAACCATATAAACATTCATAAAGCAAAATAAAATGCACACAAGCACAACTAATGCAACTAAAGCTCAAAGAACTTAAAAACAGGGCCACACAAACATGCCTTTATTCACTGGATTTGGTTAAGTTTGGAGATCAAATCAGTGAAATCTTAAACGTGTTACTGCATTATTACATCTCATGTTAAATATAATGTGTGTGCTACCTAAATGACATAATGCTATCTATGCTTTCTTTCCTTTTAAACATTAATCTCAGCTTTGCAGCTTCATTTTGTTCTTCCAGGACTTAAATATGTTGCTGCCACTTGCAAAGTCATCAAGCCTCTGCCTGCAGTGCCCAGTGGATGAGACCCAGTTGAGGACACTGAGGACTGGCACGGTCATGCTATGGCCTTTAACCCAGACTTTGAGATTTCTATGACTCCACAGAATTGCCTGTGGACAGCAGGCAGGGCCTTGCATGGACAAAGCTCCAAGCATGGCACATCACATTGTAGAGGAATGTGCAGTCCAGCAAAACTGCCAAACTCTGGAGTCTGTAGGCAATCAGGGGATTCTTGAAAATTTCAGAGCAAGAATTGCTACTATCTAAAAATCAAGTCACTTACTGATTTCAGCTGCAAATATTGGTAGCTATAAAATTCAGTTTGGTCCATATACATCTTTTAAAAATGAGTATAGCTGTAAGCTACTATTTATCTGCAAAATTTTCTTGGTAGTTGGGCTTGAGTATGTGCAAGGAATTTATATTTCCCAAATATGGTCCAAAGTTACTTTTCTCATAGATTAAAATTTATTTTAGACTTTAAAAACCACTGGAGAAATATATTTGAGTCAGATTGTTTCCTTCTAAGATAATTTTACATTTAACAAGTCTCATGGTGTTAGTTATGAAAAATGAGTCATTCTTAATTGAATTTGTCCCTTTTTTTCTTTCTTCTATCTTTCATGCCATACACAAGCATTTATTTTACATACATAGCATATGTCCAATGAGTGCTGTGGAAACAATGATAAATGATAGACCCATTCAGAGATTTCTGTGTGTTGAATCGGTACAGGATACAGGATGCTTGGAGCTGGTGCACAGGGATGAGTCAGAGAGATGATGTGGGGTGGGAGGTGGGAGGGGGATTCGGGATTGGGAGCTAATATACACCCATGGTGGATTCATGTCAATGTATGGCAAAACCAATACGGTATTGTAAAGTAAAATAAAGTAAAATAAAATTAAAAAAAAAATGATAGACCGTATTTTTGAGGAGCTTATCTTTTTTGTCCAATAAAAAAATATTTTTAATTGAAGGATGATTGCTTTACAATATTGTGTTGATTTTTGCCATATATCAACATATCAACCATAGACATTCCTATGTCGCCCCCATATTGAACCTCCCTCCCATCTCCCACCCCATCCAACCTCTCCAGGTTGTCATAGAACACCTGATTGAAGGAGCTCATCTCTAATAGTGGGGATAGAGTAACGAACACAATGTTTCAAGGGTAGTTATATATGACAATACAGCTAGTGATGATTTGAATGGCCTAGAGTTTTTGTGTGGAAGAGGGTATTTTTCTGGGAAGATTTAATACATTCAGTTAAGGTGTCAAGATTTTGGAAACATTTTACTATAAAATTAAACTCACTTCAATATGCGCAAACCTACTATCTTTTCCTGTACATCACTACTCCATGCATCCATCTTTAGAGTGAGGAAATATATAAGTCCCAGAGATCCACTTGGTCTCTGGACTTTTAAGATATATATCCATTTTATCTTAAAAATGAAGTGAACATTTGAAGTATGGGGTACAATTTAATCTGTGCATAGAATATATTTTATGTATTCTAATGATCAATGGATAGTTCTAATAGAAAGGCACTTATATTAAGTAAGATAAAATTAAAAGCTTCTTTTACATATTGAATTGTTTTGACCCACTGCATTTCCATTTACTCTGGGGGGAGAAAGGATTTCATTATCTGAAAGAACCACTACATTTTTTCTTTTGTCAAACATAATTTGGATTTCTGTGAATCATTTTTCAGACTACTTCGGATACAGGCAGAGTAAACCACATCTATCATTGTTATGCATTTTCTTTTCGCAGCTACACAATTTTGAAAAAAAAAAGAAAAAAACCTCAGCAATTATGTACATTTCTGCAATTTCTCAACTGAAAATGAGATGCTTATAGTTATGAAATTTTAGTCAATTTAACTCTCTTCCCACCACTTCCTCCAGTAAATCTAAAGCTTCTCTGTTTTGCGATGTCTTATTACTACTAAGGCCTGATTATTGTATTTGAGTTTATAGAAAAAGGAAGGAGAGGTTGAAAAAGCAATAAAGGAGGAAAATCCATTATTCTGGGAGAAGCTAGTTGCACAATTCTCTTCTATTGATTGTCTGGTTATAAATAATCTCTTTTAATTTCTCAGACTTCAAAGTCTATACCAAGTGTTGGGTAATTGGCCCTGACATGGCCTGGCATCCAACATGACCAGGTGAAATTGATTCATGCAGTGGTTGTTTGGGCTACACGATTATGAAATGGGACTGCTTTGCTCCAGACCAATATAGACAGCCTTATTTCAAATCCCTTAATACCACTGAATAACATCTCTTCATATACTTCATGCTACTTGCCAATAAATATCCTCATTTTTTTCCCCCGAGGGTCCTCAGCTATATTCCCAAAGTACATAGTTCTGGAAGGTCCATCAAAGGATTCGGGGTAGAAAGTCCTTGTATCAAGCTCCAGGGGAAATTTCGATTCAGTCAGTCTAAAAGGCCCCCATTCACAGCTCTAACCAATGAATGTCCAAAAGACAGATGGCGATTTTTGTATAAGGTTCCCTTGCTCTTTAAAAGAAGGCTGCAAGAAGAGAGGCCTTTTTATTTTCTGGGTATTTCCAAGTCCACCTCGATGAAAACACCAAAATATGGAGGCAGAAAAAAGGAAGAAAACAGAAACCAAACCACAGAAAATAGAGCTGGAGCCTGGAGTGGATTGAAAAAACAAAATTCTTTATTTTTAAGTTGCATTTATATTTTGTTTTACAGTTGTAAGCTTCCTAAGCGTTACACATAAAATTTATGCTTATGTAAAATCAATTTAACACTTTCTAGAACCATCTAAGGAGGTGGAATAATCCATCCACAGTCAGAGTGTGATAAACATAAATGTTGTAGGTTGAGAGTGTGTAAGGGGGATGAGGAGAAAATGAGGGAAAGTCTGTTAGAAGCATAGACATTGCCTTAAACCCACCAATGGCTATTCAGAATGAACCCAATTTTTGCTTTCAATCGATGTTTCAAAGCAACCTCCCCACTCCTATCTCACTTTTTCTGTATTTCCCTTTCTCTCTCTCTCACATACACACACATTTGTATACATATATGTGTATATATATATGAACTTAAATATATCCCTTCAAAAATTATATTTTACAGGATAAGCATTTCTCAGAATGCAATATTCTTTGTTAGAACTGCATGATACAGAAAAAAAAAATCAGCTTTAATTCTCTTAGTAAATCAAAGGAAAAAGAATATCAAATTCCAATGAAAATAGAAACATTGCCTGTACAGTTGGAAAACATTAAATTTAGTCCGAATTGTACTGTAAATAAAAAGACCTATTGTGCCTAAATAAAAGAGGATGAAACTTGACATATACTTCTGATTTAACGTTAGGGGAAAAAAAAAAAAAATAAAACTGTTCTTGTCATAGGACGTTAAGGTAGAGGTAATAACCAATTTTAATTATTCAAGATGTACATTGTATGCTGCATTTATTTTTATAATTATTTAACTTATAGTATCTGCAGAGCATAGATGACAGTATTATTTGGTGAGGGGGATTATCTAGTCTTTAAAAAGTAACTTTATTTTTTAGGAAAATGATAGTTTTTACTTATTGAGCATCTCATGTAATATCTTATGTTTCTTATTGAATATGTCTTATATATCACACTTTACATTGCATTAGGTGTGATCTTTTTATAACTGTTTTATGAGAGCATGAGTGGGTACACACATGTATACTAGAAAGACTGGCTAGTATAGTGGTTGAGAGCATTATCACTGGAACATCTTGGCTGAACTTTATCCTGCTCTCCCACTTAGATGCTCTGTGATCTTGGGCAAGTTCATTAACCTGCCATTGTTTCTGTATTCTCATCCATGAAATGGAAGTAGTAATAGTGTCTCCCATGCAAGCTTAGAAAGAATTCAGTTCAGTTCAGTCACTCAGTAGTGTCTGACTCTTTGTGACTCCATGGACTGCAGCTCTCCAGGCCTCCCTGTCCATCACCAACCCCCGGAGCCTACTCAAACTCATGTCCATCAGATCAGTGATGCCATCCAACCATCTCATTCTCTGTCATCCCTTTCTCCTCCGGCTTCAATCTTTCCCAGCATCAGGGTCTTTTCTGATGAGTCACTTGTTTGCATCATGTGGCCAAAGTATTGGAGTTTCAGCTTCAGCATCAGTCCTCCCAATGACTATTCAGGAGATTTCCTTTAGGATGGACTGGTTGAATCTCCTTGCAGTCCAAGGGACTCTCAAGAGTCTTCTCCAACACCACAGTTCAAAAGTGGGGTGGTTAAAATGCACTTAGATATATCTTGGCAGAGAACAAGCGATCAATAATTCTATTATTTTAGCTTTTATCTTAATTGATATTACTATTATTACTTGGTTAAAAATAAAAGTGTTTTAGGACAACATAAGACACAAACACAACTGTTTTCTTTTTTAAATTTGATTTCTTCCATTTTTAAAAATACCTAACACAACTACATTTTTGACATTGTGACCTCTGTCTATCCTTTCCCCATTTTCTTCGGCTCTTTGCTCTCATTTTATTTCATTCTTGTATTATTAAACCTATTTAACCTGATTGTTTGCATGCTTAGTAGGGTTTTTCCCTAAACATGCAGTATCTATCTCAAATGAATGTGTGGTTCTTAACTTTAATTTTATATATATATATATATATTTCATATTATCCATATTAGACCAACTTACTTCATGTTCAAGCTAATGTAAAACCAGCTACAAAGAAGAAATTGGAATTCAATATATTAGTTTTAGATTGGAGCAAGGCAGGCAGTTAGCTGATGACATGTGAAAGTCCAAAGTTTCCATCCTTTATTTGAAATGACACTCTGCTTACAGAATCTAATGAGGTCAATTACACATCTCTGTAGGGCATGAATAATTTATATTTTGTATTAAGCTAAAAGTGAAAATGTATCAAATATATTCAATAGAAATAACTTTAGAACACTCAAGCTTGTACCACATAAATGTCTAGCACAATTTTGGGACCAATTTTAATTTTCGTTTAAAAAAAAACAAAAACAAAACAAAACAAATCACCATCATCAGGACACAAGCATTTCCTGGAAGGATACTTCAAAATGATAAAATCGTGATTGGTTCTACTTATTTCAATACGGATAATTGCATACATATTCATATATTTTAAAGAAGCTTTTTTTCCTCTATGTCATCTGACTTATCATTTACATAAAGGTATCTTTTAAATTAAGGCCATCTGTGGGAAGGCCTAGAAATTTGGAATTCTGCTGATTGTTTGAACGTCTTCTTATTTGGCTTTTCCTCTATCTCCTTTACTCATTTCCGAGCTGACATTTTCTGGTTGTGACTACGGTAGAACAGAGTAGAGTGAGCAGGCCTCTTTCCATTGAATGCATATCTTTCCCTTCTGTTTACTATAATTTAAAGAAATGCTATAAATTGGCTTCAAGTATATTTCATGTCTGATAACATGAGTTGGATAAATATTCTAATTTCCTTTTTACTTCATTTCCTCCCTGTTGTGTGAATAGAACACTCATTGTACCAGGAGCAAATATTTTTTCATCATATTTTTCTTTAATAAGTGGCATTTACTTTTGGATTCATACCAGGTTTACAGTTTGTGGAAAGATCTCATATTTTTAATTAGTTAGATATTGCTGTTGTGACCTCTGCCAATACTTTCTTTCATTTAAAAGCATCTTATATATTGAATAACGTATGAAAAGTCCATGGAATTTTTCAGGCAAGAATACTGGAGTGGGTTGCCATGCTCTTCTCCAGGGGATATTCCTGACCCAGGGATTGAATTGGGATCTTCTGCACTGTAGGCAGATTCTTTACCATCTGAACCGCCAGGGAAGTCCAAAATATAACATTGTTGTTGTTCAGTAACACAGTCGTGTGCAACTCTTTGTGACCCTCATGGACTCCAGCATGCCAGGCCTCCCTGTCCTCTACCATCTCCTGTGATCCCCTTCACGGATCACTGCCTTGTTAAGGCAAAGGGGCTTACAGAACTCAATGAAGCTATGAGTCATGTCGTGTAGGGCCACCCAACGAGTCATAGTGGAGAGTTCTGACAAAATGTGATCCCCAGGAGGAGGGAATGACAAAGCACCCCACTATACTTGCTGTGAGAATCTCATGAACTGTCTAAGAAGATAAAATATAACATATACAATATTAAATATTTAGCCAAATACAAAAAACAGTAAAGTGCCCTGGTGGAACAAAGGAAGAGAGATACCACTGTCAACCCATGGTGCCTTCAGAAAATGTGGATTCTCTAAGAATGGGACACAGTTCCAACACTCATGCATGGACTGTAACACTGGGCTTTCATTTACTAAGAAATCAGCAACAAGCTGGTGGAGCTGAAGTACTTCTATTGCCCCCACAACCAGGAGTAGTACTACGACACTTGTGAAAATAAAGGAAACCATTTCAAGTGGAGTCAGGAAGCTCTCACACTTCTGTCACTCACCACAGCTTGCTGACCCCAGCAGAAAGAAATATTTCCTCTGGTGCATCAAAGTCTCCCTCTGCCCACCCACCCGCTGCCTGCAGCCAACAAGAACCACCACAGCCCTCCTGATTTCCTCCAAAAACCTGCAAAAAGCTGACCTTTCCATTGTCTTCTCAGACCCACCTATGGTTCATCAGGGTTTGCATGTTGCTAATTTTAATTCCTCTGCTGATCTCAAGTAAACTAATTTTGTTAGTGAGATAACTGGCTTTTTGTTGTTGTTGTTAAGGTCCTGCATACATGTGTGAAGTTGCTTCAGTCATGTCTAACTCTCTGTGACCCTATGGACTATAGTCCACCAGTGTCCTCTGTCCATGGGATTCTCCAGGTAGGAATACTGAAGTGGGTTGCCACGTCCTTCTTCAGGGATCTCCTGACCCAGGAATAGAACTTGCATCTCTTATGTCTCCTGCATTGGTAGGCAGGTTTTTTACCTTTAGTGCCACCTGGGAAGCCCTCTTTTTAAGGTCAACAAATTGAATTTGTACTACTTTTATTTGATTTAAGCAGACTGAAATATGATTGCTTTAGATCTTATTTAGATGATTACCTCATTTGTATTTGATATTTTTTCAGTATTTATCTTAAATGTTGAAATAAGATATACTTCGATGTTCTGAATTATTTTATATTACTGTTACAGATTGAATTGCACCCCTTTCACCCAAATTCATATGTTGAAACACAATATTCCTCAAAATCAATACTCCTGAATGTGACTGTATTGAGAGATATGGTCTTTAAAGAAGTAATTAAGCTAAAATGAGGACCCAAAAGGAGGTCCTAATTCAATCTGGTTGGTGTCTCTATGGAGAGGAAATTTGGGTGTGCTCAGAGACACAGGAACCCACATACATGGAAAATGCCTTAAAAAGACACAGCAAGATGGTGGCCATATGTAAACAAAGGAGAGAAAGTTTCAGAAGAAGCAAAATCTACTCACACCTTGATATTCTGGAGACGTCTAATCTCCAGAAGAGTAAACATTTCTATTGTTTAAGCCAATCTGTCTATGGTATTTTATTTTGGAAAAGTGAAGTTGCTCAGTCGTGTCCGACTCTTTGCGACCCCATGGACTGTAGCCTACCTGGCTGCTCTGTCCATGGGATTTTCCAGGCAATAGTACTGGAGTGGATTGCCATTTCCTTCTCCAGGAGATCTTCCCGACCCAGGTCTCCCGCATTGTAGACAGACGCTTTACCGTCTGAGCCACCAGAGAAGTAGGAAGCTCTAGGAAACTAACATAATTATCTAAATGAATTTTGAGAAAGCTTTCATAATGAAATTATGTCTCAATTCAGTCCAGTTGCTCAGTCATGTCTGACTCTTTGCAACCCCATGGACTGCTGTATGCCAGGCCTCCCTGTCCTTCACTATCTCCCAGAGCTTGCTCAAACTCATGTACATTGATGCGGTGATGCCATCCAGCCATTTCATCCTTTGTCAGCCCCTTTTCCCCCTGCCTCTGATCTTTCCCAGCATCAGGGTCTTTTCAAATGAGTCAGTTATTCACATCAGGTGGCCAAAGTATTGGAGTTTCAGCTTTAGCATCAGTCCTTCCAATGAATATTCAGGACTGATCTCCTTTAGTGTGGACTGGTTGGATCCCCTTGCAATCCAAGAGACTCTCAAAACCATCTCCTCTCCAACACCATCATAACCATGAAACATTTCTATATTGTATATTTCCATCTGATTAATGTAGGTTTTTAGCACCTTCCCTCTGCATTTACTGACCAAAGAAGAATTATATTTTACCTCCAATTCCCAGGTCGTGCCAGGAAAGTCTCCAAAATGTGTTGCCTTACTTTGTCTTTTATGAGCAAAATAGGAAGATTGATTAGCTTGTCTCCCCATCCATAAATCTTCCTTCTACTCAAAGTCAGAACTTAATGTCTCTGATCCTTAAAGATGAGGAAATAGAAGTCTATTGCAGCAAAACATTCAATTATTCTTGATTTAAATTGTATAAAATCATAGTACTAAAGTGGTATAATAGGAGATATTCACAAAAAATAACTAAGGATTTTTAGAGTCTATGTAAACTCTTTATGAACTAATGCCACAGTTATAAATACAAAGGGCCTCAAAAATATAAACGTAGGTAATATTTATTGAGAATTTGTCATGCCATGTACAGTATTAGCCACACTATGTGGCTTATTTTAATTATTCCTAGTTATAATAGCAATTAAACAAATAGAGTGAGTAATTATTTAGTTATTATAATGCACCAAGTATTGTGCCGGGCTCTCCAGGCTGTGTAGTGGTAAATAATTTGTCTGCCAATGCATGAGATGCAAGAGACATAAATTTAATACTTATGTGGGGAAGATCCCCTGGAGTAGGAAATGGCAACCCACTCCAATATTCTTGCCTGGTAAGTCTCATGGACAGAGGAGCCTGGTAGGCTACAGTCCATGGAGTGGCAAAGATCAGACGTGATTGAACACAGCACCATCAAGTATTTTGCTAATTATATGTCATATATTTTATACTAATGTACATATTTTAAGATAAGTACATGAAAAGAGTAAAAGAAAAGCTGTTTGATTTTACATGAAAGGAGCAAAAAAAAAAAATCTATTTTAATATTTCCAAGGTAATTTTCACCGCATAGACCATAACATTTTTTTATAATTCAATTTCATTGAACTTCTTATTTAATTAAAAAGGGATTTGCCACATATTGTCTTTACTTTTTACTGGTTAGAGCAATTCCTAAAACTAACTTATAAAGTTTATTGGACAACAAATTCTGACTGAAATCTTAGCACAACTCTGTTTTCATCTTTAGAATTTGAATACAATTTCTAATAGATTTTTACAAAACAAATATATAAAAGATAAATATCAGTTTGTATTTTTTTGTACTATTTTTTGTGTTCCCATTTTCAGTAACTCAGACACACACATCCTAATTCATCTACATTTCCTGTTATGTATTGCACATCCACTAATGGAATATACAAACAAAACTCTATGTAGATCTGGAAGATCAATTAACATGGATACTCTTATAAGAGTCTTTTGTCTGGAAGTTGATTTTATCGTCTCACTACTGGAAGTGTGTTTACCTGATAAATTACAATAATATTCAGAAGTGAGACTTTAAAGTTATATGTATCTATGCTATTTTCTTCTTGAGCTAAATTTCAGGGGCTTTGTGAAAATGACTTAATAAAGACAAAAAGCCAAACTTAGATTTTATAGTGCATTGTATGAGATTCAATATAAACGAATCTCTTAAGAATTGTTTCTTACTTCAATTCAGTAAAAGAGTAAAATTAGACATTATGAAATATGCACCATCTTTGGAATCCTAAAATGCTATAATATCTCATGATAAAACCCTTCCTTGAATAGCATTTACATTTTAAGAACACTGTAGCCTACCAGGCTCCTCCGTCCATGGGATTCTCCAGGCAAGAGTACTGGAGGGGGTTGCCATTTCCTTCTCCAGGGGATCTTCCCAACCCAGGGATCGAACCTGGGTCTCTTGCATTGTGGGCAGATGCTTTACCATCTGAGCCACCAGGGAAGATTCAAAATTAAGAATTTACTCATAGGTTTTTCAGTAAACTCAATCATGTTATGGGAATGGAAAAAATACGAAAGTACTTTAGCTATGAGAAGAGCAAAATGTACCGTTAGTTTTTAATCTTGGAAGTTGAGCATTGAGATCTGAAATTAAAAATTTTAAATCAGCATCAGAAGATTTGAAATCAAGACCAGAAAAATATTTTTAACTTAAGCAACTTAGATCACTTTTTTTATCCCTTCATTTCAATAATTAAAAATTAGTTTAAACTCATTCACATTGTTGAGTAACAGAAAAGCCATGTTGACACCGCTTACATTGTGTCTGTGTGTGTGTTAGTCACTCAGTCACGTGTGACTTTTTGAGACCCCACGGTCTATAGCTGGCCAGGCTCTTCTGTCTTCAGAATTCTCCAGGCAAGAATACTGGAGTGGGTTGCCATTTCCCTCTCCAGGGAATCTTCCCAACCTAAGGATCAAACCCAGGTCTCTGCACTGCAGGAAGATTCTTTACCATTTGAGCCATTAAGCTATACATATAACAGTGTGAGGCTGGTGAAAAAGGTATGATAACAGAAGTTCTTCGAAGGCACAGAGAGGCCAATTTAGATAAATAGAAAGCCCTACCTCTAGTCATTTTTTTAAATTATTTTTTAAAATTTTTTTGCCCACTTGGCTCTTTTCACCATGATAAGGAAAAATTCTACATAGCAAATGTATTCAATACCTAAAATTAACTTGTGCCATAATGAAATATGGAGACATATAAAAGGATCATACTGTATCCCACATCTTCAACATGACAACTATTCTTGGAATTGAATAGAGAGTTTGGACCACATCCGTTTCTTTTAATTATTATCTAAGTCATTTAGACTGAGGTTATATTAAGCTTTCAGTGTTCCAAAACTGAATTATTTCAAAAAGCAGCATTGCACTTTCTGACTGCCATTTGAATGATACTCTTTATCCTATAAAGTATATGCAGAATCTTCAGATAATAGAGTATTGAAGGAAAATTCTGGGGATAGTTGATAAGAGAAATCTCATAATATGTCTTAAATTTAAATATGAATACATGTTTAAAGTGCAGGAGAATAGAAACAGTAAAAAACACAAGGCCATAAGATTATGCTTATCAACTCAAAATGTCTTGAATTAGTGTATAGAATGGGGTATCTTTTTGGGATATACACATATTGGTGTCAAAATAAGCAATAGTACATCTTGTTACAATCCATGCTCATGAGGAAATAATTATAATCTGGAATGCATCATGAACGTGATATGATTCATTCTGAAGATTCACTTAGAACAGAAATAATCATTATTCTGCAAATGACTATTAACACTAGAAGTGCTGCATCTGAACAAATAATAATTATCATATTTAGTAATTATACTGTTGTAAATACTCTATTTTTTTTTTTCAGTAGTCATGTATGGATGTGAGAGTTGGACTGTAAAGAAAGCTGAGCATGGAAGAATTTATGATTTTGAACTGTGGTGTTGGTGAAGACTCTTGAAAGTCCCTTGGACTGCAAGGACATTCAACCAATCCATCCTAAAGGAGATCAGTCCTGGGTGTTCATTGGAAGGGCTGATGCTGAAGCTGAAACTCCAATACTTTGGCCTCCTGATGCAAAGAGCTGACTCATTTGAAAAGACCCTGAACGGGGAAAGATTGAGGACAGGAGGAGAAGGGGATGACAGAGGATGAGATGCTTGGATGGCATCACTGACTCAATGGACATGAGTTTGGGTAAACTCCGGGAATTGGTGATGGACAGGGAGGCCTGGTGTGCTGCAGTTCATTGAATCACAAAGGGTCAGACACAACTGAGTGACTGAACTGAACTGAAACACTCTATGTCAATAATTTAGCTGTCTCACAATAATCCTGTGAGCTATAAACAGTATGCTCACTTATAGATAAGAAAAAGGAGGCAAACAGAGATAAAATCACTTTGCCAGGTTAAGTCAACTGATTTATACAGCCAGAATTTCACACCAGGAAATCCATTTTCAATATTCATAATCTTACTCAGGACTCTATACTCCCCTAACCTGAATCCTTGCCCTGTCTGCTAAAGTAACAGATTGATTTCAATTTTCACCCTTACTTGGAAAATAGACTTTGAAGCATGATTTTTCAACCACAGCCAGAAAACCTTGCCAGACAGCTCTGCATGGCAGAAATCTGGTTCTGCTTTCCTACAACAGTAACCTGTATTTCTCTACCAAGATCACACTCACTGGCAGCCCTACTGGCTCCAGCTGAACTTGTGTCTCTGATCTCTCAAATGGCAGATCCCAGGGTCTTCTTCAACTCAATCTACTAAAGAAGTCCTGGGCCATGAAAGGCCTAGCTAGTTTGGTAGAAAGCTTGCATCACTGAACATATCCTGGGAAGGTGGCATAGGACAGGAGTGGCTAGACACTCCTCCCCAGAGATTCTTGGAGAGACATGTGGTGCTATTCTGCCTTGTCCAGTGACTTTTATAACAGACAGACACAGGAATGCCTGAACTAAAAATGGGAATTATCTTCCTTATTCTGGACACTGCTGCTGCTGCTGCTGCTAAGTCACTTCAGTCGTGTCCGACTCTCTGTGACCCCAGAGACGGCAGTCCACCAGGCTCCCTCGTCCCTGGGATTCTCCGGCAAGAACACTGGAGTGGGTGGCCTTTTCCTTCTCCAATGCATGAAAGTGAAAAGTGAAAGTGAAGTCGTTCAGTCATGTCCGACCCTCAGCGACCCCATGGACTGCAGCCTACCATGCTCCTCCATCCATGGGATTTTCCAGGCAAGAGTACTGGAGTGGGTTGCCATTGCCTTCTCCGATTCTGGACACTAGTGAACAGCAAGTCAGTTTAGTTGGATATTTCAGGGAAGCCTGGCGTCCTGTTGTCCATGGGGTCACAAAGAGTCAGATGTGACTTAGTGACTGAACAACAACTTACAGAACTGTCTCGCAGAAATAGAGACTGCACTTGTAGTATGCAGATTTAAAGATTAAAATTTGGAAAATAAGGTGTTTCACTTACAAACAGGTGAGAAGAAAGACTGTTTATTGACTTAATTGCCAAATAGCAAATGATAGAACAGAACAATGGTCCTTTATAAGAGCAGAGGTATTTTATATATTATAACTAGAGGTAACAGATGATCACAGAAACCAGCAATGCACAAGCTAAGTGACTTCTCATTTAATTGAATAAAGCAAATCGGGTCAATGAAAGTACAGGTATGACACTTAAGATTTGAGTTTGTTGGTTTTGCCAACACTTTACATTCTATTGAAGATTTGTTGCCTCTACCACCTGGCTTAGCTGCTGAACCTGTGTCAGCCAGAAGGATGGGAAAATGAATCAAATAAATGAGACAATGTAGACAGTGTTCAAATGAGTATCTAACTCTTCCTCCTTGCAAAATGCTGAGTTACACAAATGACAAGACACAAATCACCTGACTACTGAAAGAGAAGCGGGGTGATGTAAAGCATTTTAGAAATCTTTCTGGTCATATTTTCTTTTCTCAGATTTCAGCACTTGAAAGAATAATTTCATGTTATCTGAAATTCTACTCATGTAGAATATCTTTTTTCTTAAATATACCATACATACAAGCTATGACTCCATGACATCTTATTTCTTTGTGGTTCTAATCTTAATAGATATAATCCTGGATGGATGATTTAAGATACACCCGCTCTCGAAGTGTGTATGTTCCTGGCTTACTTTTGGAGACTGAAGCGTTTTGCTTTTCAAAGAGCCAAAGGGAAGGTAGCTATAGAGGTAATTATTTACAGAGACCAGAGTAGGCCAAAATTACAGAAGAATAAATGTATGAACAAATTTTTTCATCTCTTTAGATGAGTTTACAAGATCTTTGATTTTATCTCCAAGGATGCTAAAAAGCACAAGTTACAGAAAAGTTTATCTAAATATTTACACTTCAAAGTTCCCCAAACTCACAAGTAAAGTAATCATAAGTATGAATGTGATATATATTATATCCATTCATTTCAGTTCAGTTCAGTCGTTCAGCTGTGTCTAACTCTTTGCGATCCCATGCACTGCAGCACGCCAGGCCTCCCTGTCCATCACCAGTTCTCGGAGTTTACCCAAACTCATGTCCATTGAGTCATACTTACAGACAAGTATTCACATTTATAATATGTCTAAATATTTATCTATACTTAAAGTTCATATATTTTTACCACCCATGGAAATTCTGACATTCCAACTAAGAACTGGAAATACCAGAAAAGTAATATAAACTAAGAAATATCAGTGGATGTTTTAGGCTCTATGACTTATGATATGTTAGCTTCACATATTGTCTTCAACAGGCTTTAGGTTCAAATCAGTAGAAGTTATGACTTGATGAAACTGTGCAGTAATCTCTGATGTTATAGCATTTTACCTAGAACATTATTTTAAATAGTTTTAGCTTTTTTTTCTATTTAGTTTTCTTTCAGTTCCTATGAACAAATGATGAGTCAACTTAATTTGGATGGTAAAATACTATAATTTATTCTATTATGTTGAGTTATAATATTTGCTATACTTTCTAGAAATATTAATTTAGTGTTTATGATTCCTTTAAACCTAAAAGAAAAAGGAAAAATATGATTACATCTCATTCATTCCTAAAAGATAAACTTTCATCCAGTAGAGTTTTCAATTTCTTATGGAACACAGTAATGTTAAAAAATGTGGATTCTGGACTTAGATCACCTAAATTTATTTCCTGGCTCTTCTAATTATCTAACAGATGTGCAGCTTCTCTAAGATTACTTATTTGTGAAATAGGTATAATAGGATTCACTTTCATGAACATCATAGACTACATTTTGTGTGACTGGGTCTATCTTTGTTTCTGCCTGTTGTCATGGTGTCCTGTCTGGGTAAACATATTTGAACTAGGTTTTTAAATGAAGAATTATTTGTGATAATTGCAATAAAGCAATCTAGAATGATTTATATTTCCTGCGAATCAATGAATTTTGTGCTTCCAGGTTCTTCATGGGCTTGTCTAGTGGCCTGTGAGACAAACATACCAGGAGCAGTTCTCATGTTGACTCATGGCTGAAGGTGAATGATGATCCATGCTAACCCACATTTCCTTTTCCTGACCATTCTAAACATTCTATGCTTTAAAGGATAGCATGGAGAACACATACTTATAAAATAAAATACACTGGGTGAGGCACTCTGTCTGTCTCCTGTGATGGTGGGCAGATACCTGACATTCCTGCAGACAGCGATCCTACAACTATGCAGCAACTTCCAGACAAATGAAGAGGCAGCCAGGGTGCTCATTGGAGTAGTCAGTGGAGATAGTGTGAAATCTATGCATTTTACTGCCTGGTCCCACATTTTAAAATTTTCAACAAACCCTTTGCCATTAATAAGTTAAGTATGTGCATGTCCAGTGAAAAATTAACTGTCTACTTATTAAGAAAGATGGTGACGAGTATTGAACTTGCACAAAATATACATCCAATATCTGCCATGGGCTTGATAATAATGTAAAATGGAAAATGGAAGATAAGCATTTGTGGAAATTAACCTCTACTTAAAACTTACCAGTTATTTTTAAGAAGATTATGTCCTGAGATGACATTTAAAATGTGCACCCAAAAAAGATATCTTTATGTATTGCCTTGTGAGCAAGTCTTTTTTTTTTTTTACTGAATGCTTCTTCTAAATTAAATGTACTCTTTTTTCCCTTAATTTCATGACTTCTGATACATGTACAAATGCTGAAGCAATGGTCGTTAATTATCAACTCTAATAGAAAAGGTCATCTCAGTTAATTGTGCAAATGCAGTCATTATCTGCATGACACTTAGAGTGTCTCCTTAGATGTTATGCCTTAAGTTCAGTTCAGTTCAGTCACTCAGTCGTGTCCAGCTCTTTGTGACCCCATGAACTGCAGCACGCCAGGCCTCCCTGTCCATCACCAACTCCGGGGTCCACCCAAACCCATGTGCATCAAGTTGGTGATGCCATCCAACCATCTCATCCTCTGTTATCTTCTTCTCCTCCTACCCTCAATCTTTCCCAGCATCAGGGTCTTTTCCACTGAGTCAGCTCTTCACACCAGGAGGCCAAAGCGTTGGAGTTTCAGCTTTAACATCAGTCCCTTAAACCACCTCATTTATCTCACAATAATATCAGCCCTGCTTGTTATATACTTTAAAATAATAAATAAATAAATAAAATCATTAACTCCAGTAAGAGTTCATATTTAATTCAGAACATGGTACCAAAGAAAAAATTAAATATTCTATTGATTGTATTATTGTATATGTTCTGCCATTCAAAATAAAAGTTGTTGTTACTTTAAGAAGTGCTTTAATATATAAACAGTTATTGACTGCATTTTTTCTAGTTTTTTTTTTTAATTTTCAAAGATTATAATTGTACAATATTGAGAAGTATAGAACAAAATACAGTTATTGGAGGACAACTGTTCTATAACATTGTGTTATCCTCTGCCACACAGCAACACAGCTCAGCTACAGATATACATGTGTGGGGACATATGCATGCCTACTGCATTGTTATGGGTAAAAACATTGATTGATGTTCAAGCCAATGGTGAGTTCAAAAAGAAAAACTTAAAACTCAAACATGACAGAACATGAACTTCCTTTCTTTGCCTCTATTGAACAGATTTTAAAATATGTATTTGACGGACTGTTTATCTTTTAAAAAGAAAACAATGTAGAAAATAGCACAGGAAATATATATTTATTATATGTTGCTGCATAAAAGTTGTTGCAAAATTTAGGATTAAAAAATAGACATTTATTAGCTCACAATTGCCGGGAGCCAGCGTGAGGAACTCCGCCCATGGCAAAGGTCATGAGGAAGGAGGCTTCAGCATACGCAAAGGCGTGATCAAGCCTCAGGAAACCCCCTGTTCCCGAGCATCTACCCCCAAAACCAGAGTCTACCTACTTTACTGTTTAATGCTCTCACCTACACCTCTGACACTATGGGGGGCTGTTCCCCACTGGTTCTCTCAGAGAAGGAGTAAACGTGCAGCTCCAAGTCAATAAAAATTCCTGAGCATGATAAGAGTGTTTCAGCTTACGAACTCCTCTGAAGGTTATCTAGCCTGCCTGTACAGGTCAGTCCAGCCACATGTGATTGTTTACAGCCTCCCAGCCATGAGAGGAACGGGATGTTTTAGACTTACTAAAGGCGGATTCTTTTAGGAAGTTAGAAATTACTAGTATAGTGGGTTGCTTAGGAACTATATTGGTGAAGGGGTTTTCATTTGTTGTGCCAATAATTGCTGCTAATTCCCTGCCCTGGGTGTGACAAGGGTGTCTCAGGTCAAACCTCTCTGCTGACAGACTGGCTTGTGTGACAACCTCTCAACCATAAACAGCACAGAGAGTTTAGAGTATTTTGAAAGTCTTAATTAGCAAAGGGCTTTTCTCATTGTTGAATCAATGATTGCCACCAGGTCTCCATATCCTTAGGCACCTGGGAATATATTAATCAATGTATTTGGAATATAGAAAAGGAAATATAGTAGTTTTTGATGTTAGCAATACTAGACTTTCTGAGTTAATGAATTTTCTTTTTTGTTATAGATCACTGTACTTTGTTATAAATCACTGTGTCCTTGCTATTTAAAAATGTAACTTTATCACTATCTTAAGACTAAATAGATCTTAAGGGGAACATTGGTGAAGGGTTTTCATTTGTTGGGCTGATGTTTGCTGCTAAATCTCCACATTCCCTGCCCTTATAATGAATATAACTATCATATAGGAGAAATAAGTATTAACCTTTAAGATTAATCATGTTAACGTTGGGTTAAATAAATTCCTTTCTTAGTTGTAACCCACTACACCCTCACCCTATAGGAATGCAACTTTATCTGCTACCTTCAGAGGATGGCACCTGGTTTAAGAAAAAACACCCTTGGAAAAAGTAAGTTTTTTGGTTATCAGAAAGAAACGGTCATAAAACATCAGCAGGCCTCATGGCCAGAAGATGATGTAAAACCCCTAAGACCTTTTTTTTTTAATACATTTATGTGAAGCACCTGATTTTGACAAGGGTGAGGTCTGCTGACCCCCACGTGACTCTGTATTCATCCCTATGTGTAACAAAAGGTATATAAGCAAACCTAAAAAATAAAGAAATTGGATCAGTTTCTGGAAAGACTGATTCCCCCATGTCATTTCTTTCTTGCTCCCCACTTGTCTGGCTGAATTCCCATCTGGAGCGTGGGTGTCCGCCACATCTACTTACTTGCCCCGGCTTTCAAGTTCCACCTGAGAAGGAGCCCAAGGAGGGGCACCTTCTGATATTCAAATGGCACCGGTGGCCCAACATAGATGGTGCAAATTCCTTGTCTTGGAATTTTATTGGTATCCCATGTAAACCAAGTTATTCAACCTCTTTTTCTCCACTAATATTTCCTACTATTTCTGGCTGAATTCCCATCTGGCATGTGGGTACTCACCAAGCCTGCTAATTCTGCCTGGGCTTCTAAGATCGGACTGGGGAGGCCTCAGTGCCTCCTCTCCTTCGGGAGAATGGAAAGATGCCTGTGGCCTATGCAGGTGGTGATTGGTATTCCACATAAACAAAGTTATTCAGCCTCTTTTTCTCCACTAATATTTCCTACTACACTATCCATTTCTAATCTCTCTCTATATCTGTAATTAAATAAGTTTTTTCCTAGGACACCGACTCCGTCTCACCTTCGAATTACCCTGGATCCACCGGGGATGTGGGTGGAAATTTAAGCACAGATTAACTGTCTTCTTACATGCACTAATCAAGATAAGCAGTCTCGTCTTTATCTTTTTATTATTATTATTATTTTTAATATTTTTTGACGTGGACTGTTTGTGAAGTGTTTATTAAGTTTGCTACCATATTGTTTCTGTTTTATGTTTTGTTTTTATGGCCAGGAGGCATATGGGATCTCAGCTCAGAACCAGGGATTAGATCAGGGTCCCCTGTGTTGGAAGGCAAAGTCTTAACCACTACACCACTAGGGAAATTCCAAACTGAACCAGGTTTGGATTTATTTCTAAACCAGCCAGATTTTTAGCACCATTGGGTTTCTTGAGGGATATTGAACTGATGGCCCCAGTTTCCACTGCTCTTAGCTAAAGGGCACCACAAATTTCTTGCCAAGTGGGCCTCTGCGGCAGAGCACGTTGCTTCATTAATGCATGAAAGCCAAATAGGCAGTAGAGAGATAGTGCTAGCAAGTTTAAGTCCCAGTCTTATGAGCTTAACTACAGAAATTACATTTCAAAACGATTGTCATAGTTTATTTGTCAGAAGAAAAGTTCCCAAACCAGTCCACACTTACAGGGAAAGGATTCTACAAAAGGTGTGTTTCAGAAGGTGGGAGTGATTGAGACAAATTAGTGTCTACCAGCCACAGCTTAAGCGCATTCTATTTAAGGATCTGTTTAAAGGGCTTCCCTGGTGGCTGAGAGGGCAAAACGTCTGCCTGCAATGAGGGAAACCCGAGTTCCAACCCTGTGTCGGGAAGATCCCCTGGAGAAGGAAATGGCAACCCACTTCAGTATTCTAGTATTCTTGCCTGGAGAATCCCATGGACACAGGAGCCTCGTAAGCTATAGTTCATAGGGTCGCAAAGACTCGGACACGACCGAGTGACTTCACTTCACTTTCTCTAAGCAGTGAAAAGCAGAAAAGAAAGAAAGGAGAGATTAAAAAAAAAAAAAAAAAAAAAAAAAAAAAAAGAAAAAAAA
>SJYT01047809.1:69719-92309 GCA_006410635.1 Cephalophus harveyi
CTATAATTAATGATTCTCCAAAGTAGAAAAATAGAATTAAAGCTACTAAGAATGAAATATCAATATTTCTTTTTTAAAAAAGCTACTGAATAGATATTAGTTTGTCTTAATTAATTTGGTTTCTATAGCTTCAAGTGAATGTGCTATTTATTTTGAAGAAACAGTTTTTATTAATAAAAGAAATTAAATTATGCTAATCTAAAGAGTGAAATTGTTCTGTGTTTAAAAGCTTCCAAATGATTTCAGTAAACCTTTCTCCGTAAGTGCTTCTAAGCAATAAAGTTTTGCCATCTTGTTCAATAAACAATTAAATATTGAAGACAAGGCAGCCTAGCTTCACTCCTACATACTGTACCATTAAAGTGTGAACACAGAGCTTTATCAAAGTGTGCAAGACAGCAGTATTCCTTTTTGAAAAGAAAAACTGCATCACATATATTTATATTTTAATTGCAAAGTGAGAGGTATATGTGCATCTGTGTAGGTTCGTGTGTTTCTAATTGAGTTAAATGATAGCATGTATTTAAATTGAAGTTTCTAAAACATATGCATTTATGTTGCTATCTGTTTAGAGCACAATCACAATTCAGTACTTTGTATGCATTCCTTCCATACTTAGATTTTATCTAAGCTAATCAATAACATATAAGGTGAATAGTGTTCCCTTACTGTCTTGCAGCTGCTTCCAAACCTGATTTATGATGCTCATATTGTATTTGCATTCATTATTTACCTTCAATTATTAAATACATTAAATAGGATAAAAATTTTTTCAAACATCATTTGAGATTTATGGATTAAAACTAAATATGGAAAGCAAGCTTAAAGTGGAGAGAACAGACTTCTGATTTTAAGTTAAATCACTTCATCTCTGTGTAATTCCTGTATTTTATACTCAAGTTTTGAAATAAATCTTTTATGCAAACCTAGATGGGAGATGTTGGTTTTGAACAATGAGATTATTCCCTGGTTATTGACTGTAAATAAGATACTAGTCATTTGCAGTTGAATGTCTAATGGCCAGACTTCCCTTATATGTGGTTACTTAGCTTTATATATCTCTTTGTAAAAATAATGACATAAGTTAATTATTGGTTAATTTGCACTCTGTAGTACTATTTAATATAAAACTAAAAATTAGAATCTTTACTCCCAAAATGTTTTAGTTATTAGAAAATATCAACAAACTTAAATAATCTGGAATTTCTTTATAGAACTCTAACCTTTTCAACATGCATGCTGTGCTGTGCTAAATCACTTCAGTCATGTCCAGCTATTTGTGGCTCTATGGCCTGTAGCCTACCAGGCTCCTCTGTCCAGGCAAGAAGACTGGAGTGGTTGCCATGCCCTCCTCTTTCAACATGGCATACCTATATTCATAGGAAGACACTTCGATTTACAAAGAGCTGGACCAGAGTTTTATGGAAGAAATACACCATTTCTTACAGAACCAGACAAGGAAGCAACAGTTAGAAAAAGATATGGAACAATAGGCTGGTTCAAAATTGGGAAAAGGGTACATCAAAGCTGCATATTGTCACCCCTCATCTTTAACGTATATACAGAGTACATCATGAGAAATGTCAGACTGGACGAAGCTCAAGCTGGAATCAACACTGCAGGGATAAATATCAATAACCTCAGATATACAGATGACACCACCTCTAAGGCAGAAAGAGGAACTAAAGAGCCACTTTGTGAAGATTAAAGAAGAGAATTAAAAGCTGGCTTAAAACTCAACATTCTAAAAATGAAGATCATGGCATCGGGTCCCATCACTTCATGGTAAATAGATGGGGAAACAATGGAAATAGTGAGAGACTTTATTTTCTTGGGCTCCAAATTCCCTGCAGATGGTGACTTCAGCCATGCAATTAAAAGACACTTGCTCCTTGGAAGAAAAGCTATGACCAACCTAGAAAGCATATTAAAAAGCAGAGACATTACTTTGTCAACAAAGGTCCGTCTAGTCAAAGCTATGATTTTTCCAGTGGTCATATATGGATGTGAGAGTTGGACCATAAAGAAAGCTGAGCACTGAGGAACTGGTGCTTTTGAACTGTGGTGTTGGAGAAGACTCTTGAGAGTCCCTTGGACTACAAGGAGATCCAACCAGTTTATCAAAAGGAATTCAGTCCTGAATACTCATTGAAAGGATTGATACTGAAGCTGAAACTCCAATACTTTGGCTGCCTGATGCAAAGAACTGACTCATTGGAAAAGACCCTGATTCTGGTAAAGATGGAAGGCAGGAGGAGAAGGGGACAACAAAGGATGAGATGGTTGGATGGCATCCAACAAAGGATAAGATTGGTTGGATGACTTGATGGACATGAGTTTGAGTAAGCTCCGGGAGTTGGTGATGGACAGGGAAGCCTGACATGCTGCAGTCCACCGGGTCGCAAAGAGTGGACACAACTGAATGACTGAACTGACTGAACTGAATAACCTACCAAAAACTCCACCAACATTTTCATCTTGGAATTTATCCCCAAACCTCATGCAAAACAGAATCCAATTTATTTTAAAAAAATCCAATGGGATGCATGTTATTTATTTGTGAAGCCAACAGTGAAACATTTTTTATGTTAAGTGTTTAATCACATAGTAATAATAAGTTAATAAATAAAAAGATACAAAATTTACATTAGTAGTAATTTTGGTATAATACACATCCAGTATCTTCAGTTAGCTTAAGTGGCTAAAAGAAAAAATATTTCTGTATTGTTTTAATAAAAATAGCTTTGATAATGTAAAATTAATGTACATTTGATCTTTCTTTTTTTAGACATAGAAATATCTTAATTATAATAGAAATCTTGATTATGGACTGATCTTAGTTAATTATACTCAAAAGGACAGAGTACATTCTTATCATTTAATATGGAACAGTTCTTTTCTTCTTCATTTGTTTATTNACATATATATGTACACATGTATATATATAAACATATGTCATATATATCCATGTATAATGTACTTTTATGTTTTTAATAATTAATTTTTAAAAGTTCTACCATGTATATGTCCCTAGGGTCATATCTAGGTGGTGCTAGAGGTAAAGAATCTGCCTGCTAATGCTGGATATACAAGAGAAGCAGGTTCAATCCTTGGATCTGGAAGATCCCCTGGAGTAGGAAATGGCAACCCACTCCAGTATTTTTGCCAGCAAAATTCCATGGACAGAGGGGCCTGGCAGGCTATTGTTTATGGAGCCACAAATAGACATGACTGAGCACGCATGTGTGTGTTTGGAAGTGCATGCACACACACGCAGATACACATTTAAAATGCTGCTTCACACTATCATATAATACTCAATGAAGTGTAGTACTACATTTTATATATTTACTCTTCTTCCAGGGATATATTCTGTAGATGGTAGATATGAATTAAATTTGAAATTATTTTTAACCTCCAAATATTTAACTAATTCTACCGAGTATATCTAGTTTATAAATATGGATGTACAACTAGTATCCTTTTAAGAATAAAGATATAAGTATTCACTGTTTTCATCCAAGCCACTAGTTGATTATACTGGTGATGACACAGATATTTGATCATCTCTTAACCACTGAAACGAATGACTGAAGGAAGCAGGAATGCTGTGAAATGGAATGAACCAGAAAACAGTTTATTCAAATATCGGTAAAGTCTAAGATTCCATTTGTGTTTTGCTAATAAATAATTAAGTGTGTAGTCTTTAACATGTCTACAAAGAAGTATTTGATCCACACTCCCTATGAGCCTTATATAATTTATGGTTTATTGTTCAAATAAGATTAATAGTTTTTTATTCTTTTGTTTATGAATTCAGCAACCAAATGTTTGATGACCTGATATAATTGAGTCATCATTTCTGGAGGTAGGGGTATGGCAGTGAATTTTTTTAAAAATGAAGAAAACATACAAAAAAAAACTTTAAGTAGGCTGGTCAGGAAAAGACTCATTTAGAATATAAGATTTAAACGGACTTGGAAATAAGGGAGCAAATCATGCTTATATGCAGGGGTAGAGTATTCTAGAAAACAAAGGGTAAATGCAAACCCTAGGAGTGGGAGGATGACTGAGGTGTTTGCAGTGAGCTAAGAAAGCCAATGTAGTTGGAGCAAATTGGTAGGAGAGGGAGTAAAACTTTTGCTTCAGACCATGTAGGCGCTGGATAAACATTGACTTTATCAGAGTAAGACGGGAGCCAATGAATGGTTTGTTGCAAAGAAGATATAAAGTCAGAGATCTTTAGAGTATTCAGGCTACTTTCGGACAAAATCATAAAAATATGAAATGCTGCTGCTAATGAAGTAATTAATATTATTTATATAATCATCATAAAAGAAGCAGCTTAGGGTAATACAATACGATACAAAGAACTTCCTTAAAGGAAGTTAAGGAATTGTCATGTTTGACACTAGCTAGTTCTGTGAACCTGAAAAAGTCATTAAGACTCTTTGACCTCAGATTTCTATTGGCTGAGAGAGATTGCCAGGTATAATTTCTAATGTTTCTTCCAGGTATAAGTTTTATGATTCTGAATTCCCTATGCCTTATTTGAATTGTGAGGCAGATAAACCTAAAGTTGTATTTTACTTGCTTTGTCAAACTAGCTTTTGTTGTTTGGGAAAAAGGCATTGTTTCTCTCCTTTTTAAAATTCTTAACACTAGATCAGGAAACAATTTCAGGTGGCTCAGAGGTTAAAGCGTCTGCCTGGAATGCGGGAGACCCGGGTTCGATCCCTGGGTCGGGAAGATTCCCTGGAAAAGGAAATGGCAACCCACTCCAGTACTCTTGCCTGGAGACTCCCATGGAGGGAGGAGCCTGGTAAGCTACAGTCCATGGGGTCGCAAAGAGTCGGACACGACTGAGCAACTTCACTTTCAATGGAGTTTAGTTAGGAGGTGGCATAGTAAATATTTCATACAGTCATTTTTTCTACTCATTTGCAAATTCATAATTTTTTAAGAAAATTAAATCCCAAGCAAATTAGCTAAAACTTACAGTTTAATTTTATTGATATGCGTAGGTACTGAGCATGATAATAACTTGAAAAGTTATAATCTCATATTTCAAAATCCATTTGTATATTAATATATATCAACATATATATATATATTTAAGCTAAGGTAGATGGAATTCATTGTTTTATAATATAGAATAGTAATAGAAGTGAATAAAAGCAAAAGGGAAACACACTTGGATGAAAATGAAATTGTCTCACACAAAAATAGCACTGTCTAAAATGTACATCTATTTACATTAAAGATGTGGACAGCCAGAAGCCACAAAGTAAAACTGTGGGTGCCACTGGGTCTGTGGTGTGCACTTTGGCTGTGTAAAAGCTACAGCTCTGGTAACAACATTTATTAAGAACCCACAATATGCATGCAATGGTTCCTCTCTTCTGTGCAAAACTTACTGTTGGCGCCACTGAATTTTTTAAATGACGGTCTAATATTAGTAAAGGAAAGTAAATGTTTCTTCCATATGTGGTTCCAAATTAAATTTCGCCTTAAATCTATATCTTCCAAAGGTCAAAATCCTGAACTACTCTGAGAATTCCCTACCAGGTTATTACAGCTGTCACTTTTGGAGGACTGATTGCCAGCCTGCTTTACTCTCGCTTTCAATTGAAAAGCGTGAATCACAACAATTTGGTAGCCATATATTTTTAACTTTCTGCAATAAAGCTCAGTTCTCAGTATACCATATTTTATCATAATGTTGTGAAAGGTTATGAAACATTTCTCACAAGCAGGAATGTGGTCATTACGAATCTGATTCTGTATTTCACATGTGGAATGCTGTTTCCATACAGAACCCAGAACAGTCATCTACAAAACTCACTTGTCACTTACAAAGTTTTAGTGTTGTCCTGATGTATAGGCCTGAAATAGAAAACTAATAGCATTCTTGACTTTTAGCAATTTTCTCTCAGATGTTGTTTTCCAAGATACATAGTTTGAGATTTTTATATATATATATACGTAAATATATATATATAATTAAAGACTGTGTAATACCTTTTATATTATAAAAATTAACAAAACTGATTAATATTTTGCATAGGATTAATAATATTTTGGCATCATTTAAAATGAAATGAGAACTTATATTCCATAAAATGAGAACTTAAATTAATTCCATTCATTCATTCACAATTGTCACTGTTGTTTAATCATGTCTGACTCTTTTTTGACCTTGTAGATTGTACCCTGCTAGGCTCCTCTGAACATCTGGCCATGGGATTTCCCAGGCAACAATACTGGAGTGAGTTGACATTTCCTCCTTTAGGGGATCTTCCTGACCCACGGATAGAGCCTATATCTCCTGCATCTCCTGCATCGGCAGGCAAATTCTTTACCACTGTGCCACTTGGGAAGCCCTTAATTCACAATATCAGGTAGAAAATTTTTAAGAAACTTTGTTTAGATTTCATAAATTTTGCCTTTTATTTTTGAAACTGGGTTCAGTAATATATTTTTATTGAACAAGATTTTCTATAGAGGATTATTTAAATTCTATACATGCCTGGAGAATCCCAGGGACGGGGGAGCCTGGTGGGCTGTCGTCTATGGGGTCGCACAGAGTCGGACATGACTGAAATGACTTAGCAGCAGCAGCATAGATGCTTAATGAAAAACTGTAAGGCTATTACTATAGAATATAACTGGTATTGTGACATGTAAAATTATTATCCTTGTCTTCAAGAGACTTTCTATGAAGGAAAACAAATCATTCATTCACTCATTCCATAAAACAGTTTTCAAGGGCATCCATGCATCCAAAACTGATACAATGACATGCCCAGAACTGATTTAGTTATTTTTGATGACAAGGATGATAAGAAGCATTTACTGTCATTAAATATGCAGTATTTGATGCATATTTGATGTACAAACCAAAGTGCTAAAGCACCAGGTGAAGAAAGTGTCAATAAGACCTGATAAAAAAAAAAAACACTTTCTATAAAGTAGTCAACTAAAGTTTAACTAGTGACAAAATAGGCTACAAAGCTACAATAGAAAATAAAGATGTGACTAACACTTCTCACTTTATAATCATGGAATTTATTACCTACTTAAACACATTTCACTCACTTTTGCAAGTGTGTGTGTTAAAATAATGTAATTTAAGTAATTCATAAAATATAAAAAGTATCTTGTCAGATTTGTCCATAAAGATTGCCACTGAATTTGTAAAAAAGGGAATTCAATTGAGACTCACACAAAAAAGGAAAAAAAACAAAACAAGAGTACAAAGAATGCAAAAAAAAAAAAGTGTACCCCCAGGGACTTCCCTGGTGGTTCAGTGGTTAAATTGCCTCAAATGATGTGTGTGTGTGTGTGTGTTAGTCACTCAGTCGTGTCTGATTCTTTGCAACCCCATGGACTGTAGCCCACCAGGCTCCTTTGTCCATGGGGATTCTCCAGGCAAGAATACTAGAGTGGGTTACCATTCCCTTCTTCAGGGAATCTTTCTGACCCAGGAACCAAACCCAGGTCTCTCTCATTGCAGATGGATTCTTTACTGTCTCATCCACCAGAGAATGAAGGGAACATGAGTTTGATCCCTGGTCTGAGAAGATCCCACATGCCATAGTGCAACTAAGCCATGTGCCATAACTACTGAGCCCCCCCCGCTCTAGAGCCTGTGGGCCACAACTATTGAGACCGTAGGCCTCAACTACTGAAGCCTGACTTTACTAGGACTCATGGTTTATAATATGAGAAGCCGTCACAATGAGAACCCCCCGTAGGGCAGTGAAAAATGCACTCCACTGGCTGCAACTAGATAAAGCCCATGTGCAGCAACAGAGACCCAGCACAACCATAAATAAATAAATTAACAAATAAATGCAACTTTAAGAAAAGAAATGTACAAAGTGCTCTACAGAATGTATAAATGGAGAGGGATACACACACACACAGAAATGGGCAAATTAGTCCATGTTTCAAGAAGTTAGAAATAAAGAAATATTTAAACCAAATATTGCAAAAATTGAATACACATATATAACTTGGCAGCCAAGTATATGTATGGTGTGAGAAAGAAGGCAACATCAAACAATACTCTAGGGGATCATCCAGGACAAATTTTTCTGAGAAGGAAGTGTTTATTGAATTCTTGGTGTGCTGAATTTAAGCTGGTTTCAGGGATTCCAGATGGAGATGTCAAGGAAACAGTCAGAATGCAACTCTCATTTCCAGAGGGTCTAAAATGCAGTATGGAATTATTTACATAGAAGTTCAAGTAATTGGAACATATGAAATCCTTAAAGGAGGGTAGTTTACAAAATAGTCAAAATATTGTCACAGGTCAGATTTGTCAAAAACATGTTTACCCAGAGAAAAAGATCAGGTGGCTTTTTTTTTTTTTCTACAAAATGAAAAACCTATGATTATTTCATTATAAAATGTCAATTTACTGAAAATATCTATTACCTAAGTTTACTGGTTATATGTAAATTAAGTAACAACTTTTATTCACATTAGTTTGATAACATCATGAAACTGCCATCATAGGACACAGGGTATTTACAATGTCAAGGAAATGTTTACTTTAAAATTTAGAAAATTATAACACATATACTGTCCAGAAATAAAGCGTATTTCTACCTGGGAAGTGAGAAACATAGAATTGATGGAAGAAGCGTGAATAAATATATTTATAAATATAAAATTTTTATTGCTAGTACCATGATTTCTACATTGTAAAGTCAGAAGTAATGAAAATCAAAGCCAGTATAGAATCAGGAAAGCAATAAGATTTATTATCCCCGGTATCTGCATCTTCATTATTCAAATACTCCTAGGATCACAAATATTTTGAAGGGATTTGTCCCATGAAAGTCAGCTCGTTAGTGTTCATCTAATAGACTTAAAACCTTTTGGACCTAGACAATACTTTGGAAAACAATATTTCAACTGCATTTAACCGTATTTTCAGAGAACACTGAATTTGAAGTCCACATTTTCATCAAAACCTCACAGTAAATTATAACACTGCTGAGATCCAGGGTGGCACATTGTAGATCAGGGATCATGTTAACAATCATGGTGATGAAACAATATTCATGAAGTGATATGTTTTAAGATGGTTTTACTTTTTAAATGATAAATACTATATAAAATTAATGATCAGAAACATGTTACAACTACCCCTAAAAAATTCAAATCACTATTTCCTTCCAGGATTAACAGTTTGGTTCACTGAGTAGAATCATTTAATAAAAGTTAGATGACAGATCATATGTTACCCAGCATATTGAAAAGCTAAATTATTTAGCAATCAAAAAATACTTTTAATAAGGTGGCCAATGATTTAATAGGCGAAGCAGTATATTTGGCAAGTTGAAGAAATGCTTTAAAGGATTGTGCGGAAAGCACAGGCAGGAACCACGCCTCAGTTCAGTTCAGTTCAGTTGCTCAGTCGTGTCCAACTCTTTGTGACCATATGGACTTAAGCAGGCCAGGCCTCCCTGCCCATCACCAACTCCCAGAGCCTACTCAACCTCATGTCCAAAGAGTCAGTGATGCCATCCAACAATCTCATCCTCTGTTGTCCCCTTTTCCTCCTGCCCTCAATCTTTCCCAGCATCAGGGTCTTTTCCAATGAGTCAGCTCTTTGCATCAGGTGGCCAAAGTATTGAAGTTTCAGTTCCAACATCAGTCCTTCCAATGAATATTTGGGACTGATCTCCTTTAGGATGAACTGGTTGGATCTCCTTGCAGTCCAAGGGACTCTCAAGAGTCTTCTCCAACACCACAGTTCAAAAGCATCAATTCTTCAGCACTCAGTTTTCTTTATAGCCCGACTCACATCCATACATGACCACTGGAAAAACCATAGCATCGACTAGACAGACCTTTGTTGACAAAATAATGTCTCTGGTTTTTAATAAGTTGTCTAGGTTGGTCATAACTTTTCTTCCAAGGGGCAAACATCTTTTAATTTCATGGCTGCAGTCACCATGTGCAGTGATTTTGAAGCCCCCCAAAATAAAGTCTGCCACCGCTTCTACTGTTCCCTATCTATTTCCCAGAAAGTAATGGGACCAGAAGCCATGTTCTTAGTTTCCTGAATGTTGAGTTTTAAGCGAACTTTTTCATTCTCCTCTTTCACTTTCATCAAGAGGCTCTTTAGTTCTTCACTTTCTGTCATAAGGGTGGTGTCATCTGCATATATGAGGTTACTGATATTTCTCCTGGAAATCTTGATTCCAGCTTGTGTTTCATCCAGTCTGGCAGTTCTCATGATGTACTCTGCATATAATTTAAATAAGCAGGGTGACAATATGCAGACTCGATGTACTCCTTTCCCAGTTTGGAATCAGTCTGTTGTTCCATGTCTAGTTCTAACTGTTTCTTCTCGACCTGCACATAGATTTCTTAGGAGGCAGGTCAGGTGGTTTGGTATACCCATCTCTTGAAGAATTTTCCACAGTTTGTTGTGATCCACACAGTCAAAAGCTTTGGTGTAGTCAATAAACTACTCTAGATAAACTAGGATACAGTTTTCCTAAATATAGGACACCTCTCGTTGAATATCTTTCCCTCTTTTACTAACTATAAGAGAACACAGCATTCTTTACATTAATTATTTCTGTCAAATATTTAACAACTGGTGTTATTTATGAAAGCAGCCTTTTCATATCTCCTTTTTAAGAGAGAAAGGGAGTGTGTGTGTGTGTGTGTGCGCATGTGTGTACCTGCACATGCACACAAGAAGGCATGTATGTATGTGAGTTTACATCATCACTTTCATTCCATTATTAGTCATAGATACCTCTTTTGTGATGCACTCTTAAGTCTACCTCCAAAGTCATATGTGTATATATTACTTACTTGGCACAAATCCAGTCTATTAACTAATGAAATGTGAAATCAGAAAAGCATTAAAAGGCTAAATTGAAAGCAAAGAAGCCAGATGATTGCATTCAGCATTCAAATATATGTATGCAGGAGATATGAAGGTGAAGAAATAAACTTTCTTGTATCTCTTCCTGTGTTTATAGACGATATGATGTGAATAATCACTAACTGTTTCCACTTAAATGCACAAGTTACCCTTGGGCATCAATTATAACCAAACTGAGGACATAAGCAACAGCTAAAAGCTGACAAATGCATGTGTAGAAAGCCCCTTAAAACATAATCACTTTCCCATCAAGGAAGAAGCCAGGATATCATAACCAGGCAATTGGGACACCTTGTCAGTTATGCATAAATTGGGCAATAAAGAAAATAGCTTGACATAAGGAATGCCACATTCTAAGAAAGCTGTTGATGGAATGGAAGTTTGACTTCAATTTGGACTTGCATGCTCTGTCTCCAACATCACTAAAAGGTGCCAGGTCCTAGGGCAGAACCATTTATAAATATTAAAAGCCAAATAATAAAAAGACTGCTAAAATCTGCTCCCATGACAAACCAAATAGATTTTCTTAGTTTAAACTTAGAATCTTGGGGAAAATAGACTCTGAAATTCATATACAACATGTGAAACAGAGGAAAGACAATTTGAATTTGTTAAAAAAAATTCCCCACGTGCAAATTTCTATCCTCCATTAACTCCTGAGCTAGAGCACAGAATATCACCCTATACACAAGAGGTCTTCACCTAGTTTATCCACTGTTCCCTCCAACACAATATATTCAAACTGGATGTATTATTGCTCACCATGTACCCTTTGTGTGTGTGTGTGTGTGTGTGAGTGTGTGTGTGTGTCACTCCAGTTGTGTCTAACTCTTTGTGACCCTATGGACTATAGCTCACCAGACTCTTCTGTCCATGGGATTCTCCAGGCAAGAATACTGGAATGAGTTGCCATTTCCTTCTCTAGGGGATCTTCCCAAACCAGGGATCAAACCCACATCTCTTATGTCTCCTGAATTGCCAGGCGGGTTCTTTACCACTAGTGCCACCTGGGAAGCCCATGTCCCCTTTAGTGTTTCTAATTTTGATAAGGAAGCTTCAGTTCAAATAATTGGGCAAAATCTCAGGTTGGGTTCTCTGAAAGCAGATCAAGATGGTGTTTGTGATGTGAGGTTTTTTTTTTTTTTTAAGGATAGTCTTTGGACAAAAGAAAGGAACATTGCTATACTGGGCCGAGGGAGAAGCATGGCATGCCTTGCTGGTGAATGAAGACTCAGGCAAAGCTTTGGATCTAGAAGACCATCAAATGGTCTTTAACCAGCTTCAAATGGCTGGAACTTCCTATCGTCTCTTTGGTTGGTCATTGGATTGATGCTGCCCTTGGGAAGGGAATGATCTCAGGTCAAGTGTCTTCTGTGCCGTTAGGGCAGCTGGAACAAGTGCCCAGCTGCAGGCACTCTACTGGCCCCAGTTGGATACCAGACCCTTCTTTGAAGGCAATCTGGGACCACATCATCCTGTCTACTACATTCACACCCAATTCTCATATCCGATCATGCACTCAATAAGTCTAAAAGATGTTGAAGTTCTAACTTTGCTCCATCTTTTATAGCTTTGCTGCTGCTGTTTTAATCTCAGCTGTCTTTGTCTTTGTTTTTGAGGTTGTTGTTGTTCAGTTGCCCTGTCATGCTGTCCTCTGATCCCATGGACTGCAGCACGCCAGGCCTCCCTGTCCCTCACCATCTCCCAAGGTTGCCCAAGTTCCTGTCCATTGCATCAGTGATGCCATCCAGCCAGCTCAGCCTCCGATGCCCTCTTCTTCTTCCCTCAATCTCTCCCAGCATCAGGGGGTTTTCCAGTGAGTTCACTGTTCACATCAAGTGACCAAAATACTGGCACTTCAGCATCCATCCTTCTAGTGAGTATTCAGGTTCAGATTATTCCTTTGAGACTTACTGGCTTGATCTCCTCAGTGTCCAAAGGACTCTGAATTCTTCCCTAGCACGACAATTCAAAGGCATCAATTCTTTGGCACGCTGCCTTCTTTCTGGTTCAGCTCTCACAACCATACAAGACCACTGGGAAGACCATAGTCTTGACTACATGGACCTTTCTAAGCAGGTTGATATCTCTGCTTTTCAACACATTTTATAGGTGTTATAGCTTTCCTGCCAAGAAGCAATCATCTTCTGATTTCACGGCTGCAGTCACCATTTGCAGTGATTTAGAGCCCAAGAAGTGGAAATCTGTTATTGTTTCACATTTCCCCCTTCTATTTGCCATGAAATAATGGGACTGGATACCATGGTCTTAGTTTTTTTTTTTTTTTTAATGTTTATTAATTTTAAACCCATTTTTTCACTCTCCTCCTTCACCCTCATCAAGAGATTGCTTAGTACCTCTTTGCTTTCTGCTATTAGAGTGGTATTATCCAGTATCTGAGGTTGTTGATATTTCTCCTGCCCTCCTTGCTTCCTGCCTGTAACTCCTCCAGACAGGCATTTCTCATGATGTGTACAGCATACAAGTTAAAGAAACAGGGTGACAGCAGACAGCCCTGTCATACTCCTGTCTCAATCCTGAACCCATCAGTTGTTCTGTACAGGGTTCCAACGTTTGCTTCTTGACCCACATACAGGTTTCTCAGGAGACAGGTAAGATGGTCTGGTATTCCCATCTCTTTAAGAGCTTTCCAGTTTGTTATGATTCACGCCGTCAAAGGCTTTAGTGTAGTCAATGAAACAGAGGCAGATTTTTTTCTGGAGTTCCCTTGCTTTCTCTATGATCCAGTGACTATTGACAATTTGATCTCTGGTTCCTCTGCCTTTTCTAAACCCTGTGTGGACATTTTGAATTTCTTGGTTGGCATAATGTTAAAGCAAGCAAGCATGCAAGATTTTAAGCATGACCTTACTAGCATGGGAGATGGAGTACAATCACCCAATGGTTTGAATCTTCTTTAGTACTGCCCTTCTTGGGAATTTGGATGAGGATTGATCTTTTCTAGTCCTGTAGCCACTGCTTGTTCTTCCAGATTTGCTGACATATTGTATGCAACACTTTGATAGCATCAGTTTATAGGGTGTTCAATAGCTCTACTGGAATTCCATTGTATCCACTAGCTTTACTGACAGCAGTGCTTTCTAAGGCTTTCTGGCACCGGGTCATTGACAACACTGTTGTGGTTATCCAGTTCACTAAGATCTATTTTTTATAATTCTTCCATGTATTCTTCCCATCTCTTCTTGATATCTTCAGCTTCTTCTAGGTCCCTCCTTTTTTGGTCCTTTATTTGTGCCCATCTTTGGGCAAAATGTTCCCATGATATTTCCAATTTTCCTGAAGAGATTGCTAGTCTTTCTCCTTCTGTTGTTCTCCTCTATTTTAAGCTTTGTTCATTGAAGAAGGCCTTGTCTCTCCCTGCTGTTCTTAGGTGCTCTGCATTTAGTTCAGTGCATATTTACCTTTCTCTTTTGCTTTTCACTTCTCCTTTTTCTTCAGCTATTTACAAATCCTCCTCAGATAACCACTTTGCCTTCTTGCTTTCCTTTTTCTTTGGGATGCTTTTGTGCCCACTTTCCTTTCCTCTTTTAATGCTGAAAGTTCTTCTTTCATGCACATCTTAAATTCCATACCAAAGCCCCTCTGCCTTTTAGATAGGTCCACACTTGCCTTGGCTAATTTAATAGCTATTCACCTACACTTGGACCAACTGAACTTTAACGTTATCTCTGTGTCATGATCTTCAAATTCTTCTTCCTTTTGTTCAGGCTCCTTCTTCTAGTATAAGAGCTTTCTCACGCCACCTGCACATCAGCCTGTTAAGTGTTTACTCTCCTATAAGAACACTTTCAACCACCAGCAATTTTCAACTCTGAATCAGTTCCATACCAAGCAAAAATTTTAGCAAGCGAACTTGTCATTTTAGTAATATTAATGTAACGTATATGTGAACAATGCCTGGTGAAGTGACTCATATATATGGGCAATAAGCATGAGAGAGAGGAGACAAGAGAAAGTTGGAAATGGACGTACAAAAAATCAACTGTTTCAAAATGGTGGGTTTTTTTTTGCCATGCCACATGGCTTGTGTAAGATCTTAGTTTCCATGACCAAAAATAGAACCCACACCCCTGAAGTGCAGTCTCAACAATTGGAACACCAGAAAAGTCTCCAAAATGAGGTGTTTTAAGTCAAGAAAAATGTCAAATAAATTGCTTACCAAATAACCATCTGTGTGACATCAACAAAGGTATTTACCTCTCTGAATTTTATTTACCAAATATGTAAAATGTTGCTGATAATGGAAACCAAATAGGGATTTAAGTCACAGTTTCCGGCACACAGTTGGTGCTCAATAAATTGTAATTATTACAACTCTGGCTTGTGAGGTCAGATAAATGCAATTTCTGTCTGTTCTATCTATTGGCATGATAATTAACCTGTTTTTAACAAGATAGTTCAAAGATTTATGTGAAAAATCAAGTACCTCACTGGGACATAAGACAACAGGCTGAAAATTAGGACTAACATGGTGAGGAAAACAATTTTAAATATACTTACACTAAAAATCTTAGAATTTTAAAATTGAAGACAGATTTTTAAGTTTGGTTATTTTTCATATAAAAAAAGCACTCAATGTGAAATTTGGTGTGTGCTTTATTAAGATGTTGTTTTCATCTGAGCATATTTAGTTATACACTAATATAAATACTATTTCTGAGAAATAAAGTTGCTTTACAGAATGGACCTGGAGTCCTTGCGCACCATAGATCTATGAGTGAAGCTGCCTCAAAACAATTTTCTAAACAGAAGTTGATCCCTGATTGTGGACACCCCATGACTTACCCCAAATGGCTTTACTGAGATTTTAGGCTTCCATAAAAGGATTAACACCCTAACACCAGGTTGACTATTTCTAAAGAACATGGCTCTAAATTCCCATGGCTACCTAAAAGACCTCTATTTTTGGCATTTGGCAAGGAGTTAATCTGAAATCAATGTCAGCCAAAATTTGCTAAAGGAATTATGATGCTAGATGATTTCCAAGGATGCAATCTGGTCTGTCTTTATAATTGGTTTACTAAGTTGTGATTGGGGCTCAAATGGTAAAGCATCTGTCTACAGTGTGGGAGACCCGGGTTCAATCCCTGGGTTGGGAAAATCCCCTGGAGAAGGAAATGGCACCCCACTCCAGTACTATTGCCTGCAAAATCCCATGGACAGAGGAGCCTGGTAGGCTACAGTCCATGGGGTCTCAAAGAGTCGGACATGACTGAGTGACTTCACTGTCACTTTCAAGTTGTGATTGTATGTTTGTGCTGCCAGTTTTAGGTAACTCTTCATCAAATCTTGTTAAAGGCTGTTAAAGTGGATGACTAAAGGTATCTGTGCACCTTGAGTGCAAGGAATTGTATCTGTGTCTTAATGAATGAACCTGACATGCTATCATTCATGGGGTCACAAAGAGTTGGATACAACCTAGTGACTGAGCAATAACAACAACAGTGCACCTAGTATCTGACATATAGTAGGTTAAATAAATATTTGTGGATGATTGATTCTACTTTAATACAATATCTTCATCAGCAGAGCATTCAGAATAAATACTTCTCTCATTATGACACCAAAAAGTATCATGTTTTCCCTGGACAACAGTCACTGGTAGAACTGATGCTGAAGCTGGATTTCCAATACACTGGCCATCTGCTCAGAACAACTGACTCACTGGAAAAGACTCTGATGCTGGGAAAGACTGAAGGCAGGAGGAGAAGGGGATGACAGAGAATGATATGGTTGGATGGCATTACCAACTCATGGACATGAGTTTGAGCAAGCTCTGGGAGTTGGCAATGGACAGGGAGGCCTGGTATGCTTGCGTCCATGGGGTCACAAAGAGTTGGACATAACTGAGTGATTGAACTGAACTGAATTTCCCTGGACAATTAGTTTATTTTTGTATGAAGTTCATTTAAGGCTATGAGAAAAAAATTTCCCTCTAACTTTAATTTTCAAGAGTTTGGTGACAAACTTCTGTTCCAACTAGTATTAGGTAGTAACAGCATTAGGTAACTAATACTGGTCATTAAGTTATGACATTTAAGCCTGAGTTCCTGACAGTTTGTAATAAAATTTTAATTTCTATATTTTTTTTCCCACTTATATTTTAAATTGCTTGGGAGTCATTTGAGATTCCATTTGGAACACAAAGGATGGAAAGAAAGCTATACAGAAAGAAAGAGATGTCACCTAAATTGTCTTTCTAGTCTTAGATTAAACTGGGTTTGTAATCATTAATGGGTGTTGTAGATGAAAGATATTTATTGTAAATGGCCAGGACCATAGGGATTCACCCAAAAGTTTTTATTCATCTTACCCCCACAATCCCCTTCCCTACTCCATTCCTAACAAAGGTTGAATTATTTTGAGCGATTATTATTGTGATGTCATCACCTATGTTAAGCAGAAGTTTATTTTCAATTAAAAATAATCTTAAGAATGGACATGAGATTTCATTTAAGGGTAACAGCATTGTTCCAAATATATAGTGTGATGATGGCTACACAACTCTGTTAGTTCAGTTCAGTTCAGCCGCTCAGTCGTGTCCAACTCTTTGCAAATACTTAAATGTAATATTTACTTAAATTTAAATAAAGCACCCTTTTTTTTTTTTTTAAAGTATGCTTGCATGAGTTTCCTGTTGCTACCATAACATATTACCACAAGCCTAGTGAAACGCAATAGGACCCTATGGTCTTCGCTCCCCATGTCCTCAGCTTGCCTTTTGTCTGTGGAAAAACTTCAGCCAAATAATAAGTTTAACCAGACAAGTGAGAAAATGCAGAAACAAAGGAAACCAAATAATAATAATAATGTAGCCATTAAACATAGTCAAGGACCTTTAGCTCCTTCTCTAGGGCTATAGGTAATACTGTGAGCCATATCTGGTTGCTGCCTTATTGGTGCTGAAAACTCCACCAGGTAGAAGAGGTTAACTACATGATGACCAGATTGTAGCCATGGCACCAGCTGCCATGGTTCCAAGAATTGGCCTCAAGAAATGGAAACAAACTGACCTTGGAACTAAAGATAAACTGTACTTAAAACATTCAAGATGACACAGGTCACATGACTGAAGACCAATTTCAAGATTACTGTCAGAACTGACTGTGCTGTTTCTTCAAGTAACCCCCTCCCTCAGCTTATAAAAGCTCTTGCCCGCTGATTGATAGTAGAGAAGGTTGACCTTTGGACAGGCATCTTGTGAGCCCTCCCACCTAGGCTTGCCAGCATCCAAAATAAAACAGTTTCTTTTCCCATCAAACTGGCTTCTTCATTGGCTTTTGAGCAGCAAGCAGCCGGACCCCACTTTCAGTTACATTAGTAGCTTAGAGCATCAGCTCTCTTAGGGTCTGAATTTCAGGAGGCTGAAGGCAGTTGTCCCAGGCTAGTTAGTGTTAATGTGTCGCCTAGGAGGACACCTTCTGGAGACTCTGAGAGGACAATTCATTTCTTTGCCTTTTTCAGCATTTAAGTGGCCACTGTTATTTTTTGAGGCTTCTTAGGTGGCAAGGTGGTAAAGAATTTGCCTGCAATGCAGGAGACTCAAGAGACTTGGGTTTGATCCATGAGTTGGGGAGACTCCCTGAAGAAGGAAATGACAACCCACTCCAGTATTCCTGCTTGGGAAATTCATGGACAGAGGAGCCTGGTGGGGTACAATCCATAGGGTTGCAAGGAGTGGGACATAACTGAGAGACTGATCATGCATGCAAGTTTAGAGCAGGTCATCAGGGAATTTTCATTCCATGTGAGTTCCCCCAAAGACTAACAAGTACTTCGTTAGATAATTTATGTTAGACAATAGTCTCCCAAAATAAGCCACTTCAACATGATTTTTCATCTGGGGAGAGTGAAGCAAAAAAAAAAAAAAATTTCATATATGCTCTGGCTCCAAGTGATTCCATTAATAAACAAGTAAATAACACAAAATCAAAAAATAAATATCAAGTCTTAAAAGCAAGCAGAATGAAACAACAAAGATCAAAATATAATAAATCACGGTATAGTGTCTCTTTTCACCAAAACTTTTATATCTAATTTGATAATACTCCAGTTTGGCATTATCCTTTTTGGATATGTTGAAATTTCCTTTCATTTCAAGCAAGCATGCATCTAATAGAAGAAAAAAAAATTGATCTTGTTATCCATATGACCACCTTGAGGACACACGGCAGTTTGCAGTGCACGTGGTGATGCTTATGGTGTCAATAACAATGTCTAAATAACACAAGTTTTAACTGTAGTCATCTTTTATCATCATGGAAGCTCCCTGGGCTCCTTTTAATTTGATCATATTGAAATGTGCTGTCCTGATTTTCATGAATTAGGGCAAAGTCACCCTTACTCACCATCTGAAGTCTCAGATGTTCCTTCCCACCCAGTAATGAAAATGAAAATTATTTTCCTTGGCAACTCAGATGGTATTCTGGTTAATTATGTGGGTATAATTCGTAGATTATTGCATATTTTATAGCTGAAAAGCCCTCTACTTTATAGCCAGGTCTTTTTTTAAAAAAACTTTCTTAAAATACTATTTCTCTAGTTTATGTCATTTTGTCAAATTTTAAAACATATTAAATTAGCCTGAAATTCTTTTTTGGAAGAAGGCAGGCTGTAACATTTTAAAATGCATTCCTGTTTTGTACTCATTTCACAAGACTTACAAGTGATGTCCATACAATCAAATACAATATGTCCATAAAAATTTCATGTTCAGGAAGGGCCAGTTTAGAAGGTGTAAGCGAGAAAGTGTAAATATACAAATGCAGGATTAGTTTCTTTTCTGAAACATTTTAAGCCATTTTAAGAATGGCTTCCTAACTACACTGCCTTTAGAAGTAGATATGCATTACTTTTCTCAAAAAATAAAAAGAGGGGGAAGGAGAGCTCATTAAGAAATAAATTAATGATAAAATATGATTTATTGTAGCTAAAATATATTATATACTTAGAAATTATAAGATAACATAGATTGCATTGTGGAATCAGATATTCTTTACACATATGTTGACTGGATTATAATGCTGGTATATCCTGAATGAATGGATTGGATAGATTTATAAAGTAATTTCTTTTAAATTATAATCTGCATAGCTGGTCAGTGTCAGGGAATATAACTTGTTTTCTATTGACATATCATATCACCACATTTCCTTAACAATTTGATAAGACTCTAAAAGCCAATCCCGAAGGTGGGGGTGGAATGTTTGTTCTAAGGATGACTTCACTTCATTAACCCCTGCCAACTAATGAATTTAGAAAATTTTATGTCTTCTCATTAAGAAAGCACATATAGATATAACAAAATGTACTATATAAAAATGTTATAAACATTTTACAACCAATTGAAAGCTTCTGATACTATGTGTCATCTCATTTTACAAATCTAAGAATACCCTAAAATGACTGCAATGTCTGATATCTGCTATTGATCACATCTGTAATCTATTACATGGGCTTAACAAACATCATTTCATTTAATCATTTAATAGTCCTGAAGGCAGTCATTAATGAATGTTATGGAGAGGAAGAGTTCATAGTCTGCACAATAGCCAAGTGAACGTCAACATTCTAGGAATCAGTAAACTAAAATGGACTGGAATGGGTGAATTTAACTTAGATGACCATTATATCTACTACTGTGGAAAGGAATCCCTTAGAAGAAATGGAGTAGCCATCATGTCAACAAAAGAATCTGAAATGCAGTACTTGATTGCAATCTCAAAAACGACAGAAGGATCTCTGTTCATTTCCAAGGCAAACCATTCAATATCACAGTAATCCAAGTCTATGCCCCAACCAGTAACGCTGAAGAAGCTGAAGTTGAACGGTTCTATGAAGACCTACAAGACCTTTTAGAACTAACACTCAAAAAAGATGTCCTTTTCATTATAGGGAAATGGAATGCAAAAGTAGGAAGTCAAGAAACACCTGGGGTAACAGGAAAGTTTGGCCTTGGAGTATGGAATGAAGCAGGGCAAAGGCTAATAGAGTTTTGCCAAAGGAATACATTGTGTGTGTGAAGTCGCTCAGTCGTGTCCGACTCTTTGCGACCCCATGGACTGTAGCCTACCAGGCTTCTCCATCCATGGGATTCTCCAGGCAAGAATACTGGAGTGGGTTACCATTTCCTTCTCCAGGGGATCTTCCCAACCCAGGGATTGAACCCGGGTCTCCCACATTGGAGGCAGACGTTTAACCTCTGAGCCACCAGGGAAGCCCAAGGAATACATTGGTCATAGCAAACACCCTCTTCCAACAACACAAGAGAACTCTACACATGGACATCACCAGATGGTCAACACTGAAATCAGACTGATTATATTCTTTGTAGCCAAAGATGGAGAAGCTCTGTACAGTCAGCAAAAACAAGACTGGAAGCTGACTGTGGCTCAGATCATGAACTCCTTATTGCCAAATTCAGACTTAAATTGAAGAAAGTAGGGAAAACCTCTAGACCATTGAGGTATGATCTAAATCAAATTCCTTATGATTATATAGTGGAAGTGAGAAATAGATTTAAGGGTCTAGATCTGATAGACAGAGTGCCTGATGAAATATGGACAGAGGTTTGTGACCCTGTACAGGAGACAGACCATCCGCATGGAAAAGAAATGGAAAAAAGCAAAATGGCTATCTGAGGAGGCCTTACAAATAGCTGTGAAAAGAAGAGAAGTGAAAAGTAAAGAAGAAAAGGAAAGATATAAGCATCTGAATGCAGAGTTCAAAGAATAGCAAGGAGAGATAAAAAAAAAAAAAAAGCTTTCCTCAGCGATCACTGCAAAGAAATAGAGGAAAACAACAGAATGGGAAAGACTAGAGATCTCTTCAAGAAAATCAGAAATACCAAGGGAATATTTCATGCAAATATGGGCTCGATAAAGGATAGAAATGGTATAGAACTAACAGAANGATCCCCTGGAGAAGGGATAGGCTACCCACTCCAGTTTTCTTGGGCTTCCCTTGTAGCTCAGCTGGTAAAGAATCTGCCAGCAATGGCAGAGAGCTGGGTTTGATCCCTGGGTTGGGAAGATCTCCTGGAGCAGCGAAAGGCTACCCACCCCAGTATTCTGGGGTGGCAAAGAGCTGGACACCACTGAGTGATTTTTACTTTACATGCATCCTATTCTGAGCCCTTACTTATTTCATTCCCTCAACTTATTATTAGTTTCCTGTTTTTCCACTTAGTGAAACAGTCTCATAGCTTACACGGATCCACTTAAATGAACCTTCTTTACAAAAGCCATCTCTATTTAGCCCTGGTGGATTTAAGTTGTTTCTTCCTTCAGGCTCGCTAGATTGTGCTTGTACAGGTATCCCCTGGATTTTGATAGGTTGCTTTATGTCACTTTGCTTTTATGAAAGACTTACATTAGTACTTCTTTTCTCTAACTAAAAGAAATTCAGGGATTTTTGCTTTTGTGAAAAAGGAGGAAATGAAAAGTAGCGTTCCGAATTTGTTTTGTAGCTAGTGTTATAGAGGCTGCCCACAGCCTGAGCAGTAAGAGTGGCGCCGCCAAGCTCCTTCCCTGGGAACTACATCAACTACTCAGCATCTCAGCATCAAACTGCTATAGCTTGGAACTGCGTTTGTAAGCACCTGTGTTTATCTTGATTTATTATTTTTTAACATTCTTCTTTTTTATTGAATT
>SJYT01047814.1:1527-18378 GCA_006410635.1 Cephalophus harveyi
TGGCTTAAAACTCAACATTCGGAAAACGAAGATCATGGCATCCAGTCCCATCACTTCATGGGAAATAGATGGGGAAACAGTGGAAACAGTGTCAGACTTTATTTTTCTAGGCTCCAAAATCACTGCAGATGGTGATTGCAGCCATGAAATTAAAAGACACTTACTCCTTGGCAGGAAAGTTATGACCAACCTAGACAGCATATTCAAAAGCAGAGACATTACTTTGCCAACAAAGGTCCATCTAGTCAAGGCTATGGTTTTTCCAGTGGTCCTGTATGGAAGTGAGAGTTGGACTGCGAAGAAAGCTGCATGCCAAAGAATTGATGCTTTTGAACTGTGGTGTTGGAGAAGACTCTTTAGAGTCCCTTGGACTGCAAGGAGATCTAACCAGTCCATTTTAAAGGGGATCAGTCCTGGGTGTTCTTTGGAAGGAATGATGCTAAAGCTGAAACTCCAGTACTCTGGCCACCTCAGGCGAAGAGCTGACTCATTGGAAAAGACTCAGATGCTGGGAGGGATTGAGGGCAGGAGGAAAAGGTGACGACCAAGGATGAGATGGCTGGGTGGCATCACTGACTCAATGGACGTGGGTTTGAGTGAACTCTGGGAGTTGGTAATGGACAGGGAGGCCTGGCGTGCTGCAATTCATGGGGTTGCAAGAGTCGGACATGACTGAGCAACTGAACTGAACTGAACTGATGCTGGGAAAGACTGACGGCAGGAGGAGAAGGGGATGACAGAGGATCAGATGGTTATATGGCATCACGGACTCAATTGACATGAGTCTGAGCAAGTTCCAGGAGATAGGGTAGGACAGGGAAGCCTCACATGCTGCAGTTCATCAGGTCACAAAAATTTGGACATGATTGAGCACCTGAACTGAACTGAAGTCAAGTCTGATAAAAAGGTTTCTTCTCATTGGTATCAATCTGCAGTTGAAAGCCAGTGTGGTTTGTTCCTTTGATTCCAGTATCTTAATATTTGGGGTTTAAGTTCATCTCTTGTGGTGCATTTTAGACAGGCCAGTTTTTACAACAGGAATTAGGGGGGAATTGTCAATAAGCAGGACTATATTTCTGATTTTATTTTAATTTCAGAATCTCTTTTTAAAATACAAACACTAATTCATCAGTCATCCTTGTTAGAGACTAATGATAATTTCTCACAAGAAAAGTCACTAAAACTTGCAAATTAATTGCCCATGACCTAAATTCATATTTTGTGTCAGCTGACATAATAAACACAGCAGTTTCAAACCTCTATAGTAATAAGACTTACTAACCAAGTGGTATTGATTTAAAACAGGTCAGTATTGTCAACTACTTTATGTCATTTATCACAATGAGAAAGAATGATCTGCAATATAGCAGTCACCCAATAAATGCAGATGCTTTTAAATTTACATCATTGGCTCCTAAAACACAATTAATTTGAGAACTGAACTGAAGTCAAGTCTGATAAAAAGGTTTCTTCTCATTGGTATCAATCTGCAGTTGAAAGCCAGTGTGGTTTGCTCCTTTGATTCCAGTATCTTAATATTTGGGGTTTAAATTCATCTCTTATGGTGCATTTTAGACAGGCCAGTTTTTACAACAGGAATTAGGGAGGAATTGTCAATAAGCAGGACTATATTTCTGATTTTTTTTAATTTCAGAATCTCTTTTTAAAATACAAACACTAATTCATCAGTCATCCTTGTTAGAGACTAATGATAATTTCACACAAGAAAAATCACTAAAACTTGCAAATTAATTGCCCATGACCTAAATTCATATTTTGTGTCAGCTGACGTAATAAACACAGCAGTTTCAAACAAATATTTTAACCTCTATAGTAATAAGACTTACTAACCAAGTGGTATTGATTTAAAACAGGTCAGTATTGTCAACTACTTTATGCCATTTATCACAGTGAGAAAGAATTATCTGCAATATAGCAGTCACCCAATAAATGCAGATGCTTTTAAATTTACATCATTGGCTCCTAAAACACAATTAATTTGTGCATATTTTCCTATCAGCAATTAGCAGCAGGCAGGAGTTTTAATGAAATAAAGTTGTGATTTCCACAGGGAGTATTTATAATGAACATTACAAAACAAGAGCTTCAAACTATTTACATTAAGAACTGATTAATAACAAAGCCATTAAGCTACATATTCAGTTACATATTGTGCCAATTTAAGGAATACTGCTAACTAAACATCATAATCATTTGCCTGTGCTATATCTAATTAACTTTTTATATCTCTTTAAGTTTTCCTTAGGACCAACAGCATTCAAGTGGCATTAGCAAAAGGAACATTTAGGCTATTTCTTGGAATATTGTTTTCCAATAAAGTAGATTTCTATGAAAACACTAAGAGTTTAATCAGAGTAAGTGGTTTCTCATAATTTCTTTGGGTTGCACCAAGTTTACTCTTGAGGGATTGAATTAACATTAAGTTAGGGTTAAGGGGATCTTAAAATGTTACTATAAATTAAGTTTGGAAAGTAGTTTTAAAACTTCTGTAAAAGTTTATCACCAGAATATTAATGCCTAAGAGGATTATATTGATCTGGTTTTATGCATATTATTTAAAGAATATTATATATGCATCAGGGAAGAATCCTAAAGATTTTTTCATCTTGGTATTATGGGAAGGTTTAGACTTTTCTTCAGTATCTGCCTTATAGAAAAAGATACTTTCAAAATAGTTCCACCTTTACAAATACATTTTAGCATCTATTGTCCTCAGATTAATTTTAAAGTATTCACCTCCAAACAGTAACTTCTACAATTGGTTTAATTTTTAACATGCCCCCAGTTTTATAAGATATTACTGGTTCTTAAACTTATTAATCATACAGAATTTTACACTGAATGACACGATCCAATATATTGTTAACAGCTAAGTAGCATAGTAAATTTGATTGTTGATATTGTCAACTAAAAAAGATGCACAGCTTGAGAGTTTTGAGTTAACATTTTATTTGGGGCAGAATGAGGACTTCAGCCTGGGAGACAGTGTTTCAGATAGCTCCGAGATATTGCTCCAAAGTGGCAGTGGGGGAAGGTCAATATATAAGGTTTCAGTGAAGTGGGAGTTCAATACTGTTAGGTAGTTAGAATAGGAAAAAAGAGTCCAAAATGGTGGTGGCTAAAAGACAAAGAAAGGAAAAGCCCACAAAAGTGGAAGAAAAGAAAATCTGAGGTCTGGAATGAGAACCTCAGGTAAAAAACAGCCCTCCTGGCTAGCCAAATTCACAAAGGGCAGGCTCAACGGGAGGAGAAAAAAAAAAAAAAAAACATAAAAAGAGGAGTCAAGATTGAGTCTCTCTCTTCTTTTTGGTTGGTCCACCCTCACACCTCTAGAATGTATTTTCCTTTGTTTGCCAAATAAAACTGATCTGTAACTAAGCTGTAACACTGGTCCACCAAATAAAACTTACCTATAACTCAGCTGTAACACTGGTCCACCATTTCAAATCTTTGCTGTGGCAAAACAGAACCAAAGAAATTACACAGTCCCCCAACAATACCATGAAGCACTCATTTTACAAAAGTTTTTTTTTTGTTGTTGTTGTTAGTCATGAGAATATGATGTCACCATGAAGAGATTTATTGCTTCTCTAGATATGAGGAGATGCAGGGATTGAGACCATGAAATCTGTTCCTCTAAACATTCAACTATTTAAATCCCTGCTCCACCAGATTCTCTGGAGCACAGAGTGCCTCACTCCACCCTGAACTCCCTCAGGGGTTGTTGAAGATCAACAGCTATAGCAGCACAGGGTTCAATTTCCATAGTTCAGTTCAGTTCAGTTGCTCAGTTGTGTCCGACTCATGCAACTCCATGAACTGCAGCACGCCAGGCCTCCCTGTCCATTACCAACTCCCAGAGTTCACTCAAACTCATGTACATCGAGTTGGTGATGCAATCCAGCCATCTCGTCCTTGGTCGTCCCCTTTTCCTCCTGCCCCCAATCCCCAGTAGCATCAGAGTCTTTTCCAACAAGTCAACTCTTCGCATGAGGTGGCCAAAGTATTGGAGTTTCAGCTTTAGCATCATTCCTTCCAAAGAACACCCAGGACTGATCTCCTTTAGAATGGACTGGTTAGATCTCCTTGCAGTCCAAGGGACTCTCAAGAGTCTTCTCCAACACCACAATTCAAAAGCATCAATTCTTTAGCACTCAGCTTTCTTCCAAGTCCAACTCCCACATCTATACATGACCACAGGAAAAGCCATAGCCTTGATCTTTGTTGGCAAAGTAATGTCTCTGCTTTTGAATATGCTATCTGGGTTGGTCATAACTTTCCTACCAAGGAGTAAGCGTCTTTTAATTTCATGGCTGCAATCACCATCTGCAGTGATTTTGGAGCCTAGAAAAATAAAGTCTGACACTGTTTCCACTGTTTCCCTATCTATTTCCCATGGAGTGATGGGACCAGATGCCATGATCTTCATTTTCTGAATGTTGAGTTTTAAGCCAACTTTTTCACTCTCCTCTTTTGCTTTCATCAAGAGGCTTTTTAGTTCCTCTTCACTTTCTGCCATAAGGGTGGTGTCATCTGCATTTCTGAGGTTATTGATATTTCTCCTGGCAATCTTGATTCCAGCTTGTGCTTCCATAGAGGCAGATGCAAATACTTTTGTTGTTCAGTCATTGGCAATGCTCTTGGTAAGTGCCAAATTGTAGCTGAGAAGATCATCAAATCAATTAAAAGATAAAGCTAAACTTTTTCTTGATGGTATGTTCTTCTCATCATACACCTTTGCTTTGAATTGCTGAAATTTTTACTACCAACATACCAGATGTTCTGCTATAATAACTGTGCAAGACATTGAATGTTTACTATATTCACAGTATTATGCTATGAATTTCTCTAGTGGCCCAGTGGTTAAGACTTTGCCTTCTAATGCAGGGGGTGTGGATTCAATCCCTGGTCAGGGAGTTAGGATCCCACATGCCTCAGGGCCAAAAAACCAAAGCATAAAATGAAAGTAATATTGTAACAAACTGAATAAAGAATTTTAAAATGGTCCATATTAAAAAAAAAATAACTTGAAAAAGCTAAGTATTATGATATGTCTTAATACAGATTAGTATAACTAATATTTAATCTTCTAAATAGATTTTACCATCATCATTTTCCAAATGAGAAGCTGAGTGAAATGTTAAGTAGCTTTTCTAACTCAAAGAACTAGCAAGTGGCAGAGCCAGTGTAGGGGGAAAAAAAATTGCCCCACCAAAATGTCTCTTTGGCATGTGGATTATTTTGAGTGGAAATCAAAAAAACAATCAAGGCCTTAAAGACTCAGGAATAACCTTTGACCTTCCCCCTAGCTGCCGAAAGAATGTAGATAGAAGACCCATTCAAGGAAGGGAGCCATCTCCATAGGTAACTATTGTATGAGCAAGGTGCAATTGAGAGAGAGGAACCTAGCAAAGATCATTTATTAAAATTTTTTTTGTGTCCCATTGTCTCTACCTGACCCAGCAAACATTTGTTTACTAAACATTTGTTTTTCCATCTCCATATTAATGTTCATAAAATTATTTGGGCCTCATTTTGAACTAAAGTGGGCTCTATTTTGGCCAATACAACATGGCAGAAGCAATGCTATATAGTTTCTGCTACCACCTTCAATCTTTTGGAGCCTCTAGAAGAGGAAGGCAATTGACACAGAAAAAAATTTTAATAAATGGTCTTTGCTAGGTTTCTCACTGTTGATTGTACCCCCCTTCCTCATATATTTTCTTGTCTTTAGCTGTAGATGATATTTAAACTGAGGAATATCAGTCATTTAGGTGAGTTACTCAGCTTTCCTAGGTCTCTCTCAGGTATACATATTACTAAGCTTTTGTTTGATTTTTCTCCTGTTGGGCTATTTGATGTCCATCTAATTCTTAGACCAGCCAGGAAAAACTAAAAGCGTAGAACAAAATTCTTCCCCAATACCAGGATATTAAACATAGACCCATCTAGCTACAAAAGAAACCTTAACAGCTTCGTCAAACATTCTCTTCTCTGGTTAACCTATCTTTTCAGCTCTCAAACTTTCAGGGACCTACAGCCATTGTTTTCCTACTTACAATATGAAGATTATTTTAAATATGTTATCAAAACTCTACCTTTCATATATGTATGTTCTGTCTGATTAAAAATGTTCATAAAGTTATTTGGCTCTCATTTTGAAAATAAGTGTGCTCTCCTTTGGCCAATAGAACATGATAGAAGCAGTGCTGTACCAATTTCTGAAACCACCTTCAATCTTTTGAAGCCTCTCTTTGGGAGTTATGAATTAACACATAACAATCACAAAATACCCTGCGACCATCATCCCAAACAAGTCATCAGAAGGCATTCCATTCAATAATTCCAACTGAGTCCAGACTTCCTGATATTCCTGAAGCCCAGGCTTGAGACATGTTATTAAAACTATCTTGGACCCTCCATCTGAATGTGGAATTCCACCAAGTGACCTAAGTTTAGAACTTAAAGTTAAAATTAAGTAGAAAACCACCTAGCTAAGTTCTATCCACTGACATCCACAGTTGTGAGATATCATAAACTGATATCCACAACTGTGAGATATCATAAACTCAACTTGATTTGGTTGAGAAGTTTGAGCTCTATGCTATAGTGGTATAATACTTTTGAAAGATATCCCTGGGATAGTTAATTTTGCATGGGGAAGGAAAATAATTTACTGAAATGGTCAGTTAATACAGGTTCTTATTAAGAGTTTGTGATCCTTCTTCATCATTCCAAAAATAATGGTTAGTGATGTCACATTATTCCCATACATTTAACAAAGATCCCTAGGAAATTTCGTTTCTTAATATTTTTTGTTGTGCTTTTAACTTTAGTTTTGCTTTGTTTTTAATACATTTAGACTCTTGGAAAGGGTTCAAATATGGAGACTTCAATTGAAGAGTAACTCCAAAATTCCTTATAGGAGACAATCAAGGCAAAAGAATACAAAGGAAGAAAAATGGAACAAAACATTATACAGTGGGATACTTCACACATTTTGTGATGAGTTTCTGCATTTCTTTACAACAGGCAATTTGCATTAAATGATGTCATTTCTGCCCAAAATATAGTCTCAGATACAAATAGTGAGCCAATTATTCAAAATTTTGTGTATTTTCATGTGATTTTCAACAGTTAATTTTTATTATATAATTTTAACTTTTTTATGAAAGGCATTCATTGGCAATCACATTAATTTTAGCAATTTTGTCTTTAAGTAATATTTTCAAGATTGAAAGCATTTGTTTCTTCATATTAAAAATATAGTAGGAAAAGTTTTCACTGACATACTGCCATTGCTTTTGCAGAGTTATTTCTTAAGTTCTATTACATATGTATAAAATGTGCAAGAAGGCAAGAAAAATCAAGGGAAAGTCAGAGCTTCAGAAATCCCATCTGTGCTAAAATATTTAGAATGTCAGTTGTAATGAGCCAAAGTCAAAGTAATTAAGTACAAATGGAGTAAATCAGAACTGTTCATTATCAGTATGTTACTTCCCACCCAAACTTTCTTTAGATCTGCTTTAAATTTTCTATTTATGTGTAGTTTATGAAATTGTGATTTCTGATTTCTCAGTTTCCATTAGACACATATTCAGGTGTATAATTATTACATTTAAGAAGAATTTATGCAAAATGTATTAAAATGAAAGAGATTCATAATTTATTCAAAATAATAATTATTTTGTTATTTTAATAAAATTAAAATAGGTTCTGACATCAATTCCAGTGTGTCAGGGTTGGGGCTGGAATTGAGGGGGCAGGGAGTTTCCCCACACCAAAAAAACAATTCTCAGGACTGCAGCTGGTGATATTATACTTTAACTCAATCCTGACACTATTATATAGAATGAGATCAGAAAGGGGAAGTTCTCATGCCCTGGAACAGAAGAAGAAGAAAAACTCCTCTTCTTCCTGGCAAGGACTCGGAAAATAAAAAGTCATGAACTCTGTTCACTGTCCACTCCCAGCTTCCTTTGTTGTTGGTTAATCACTCAGGCTCAGTCATGTCTGACTCTTTTGCAACCCCATGGAATGTAGCCTGCTAGGCTCCTCTGTCCGTGGAATTTCCCAGGCAAGAATACTTGAGTGGGTTGTCATTTCCTCCTTCAGGGGATCTTCCTGACCCAGGGATGGAAACTCTGTCTCCTGCATAGGCAGGTGAGTTCTTTACTGCTGAGCTGTCGGGCTTCCCCAAACCTGCTTTCCTCCTCCATAAAAGTGTTCTCATTCTCTTTCCCTGAGGGAACTTGCAAATTTCTATTCTTTACTGATCTCAAATAAATCCATCTTTGCTGGAGAAACATCTAGTAGTCTGTTGGTTTCAGATCAACATTTGGTGGCCCATACACAGACCAGAGAAGACTCCTGAGGGCTCCAACTCTGCTGAGCAAGCAGGTGAGGTATCACAGTCCAACTCTTTGTCACTCACTAGTTTTCTCAGGAAGGCTGAAGTTTGAAGGTTTGTCATCCTCCTGGATCCTATCTCTTGCAAACGTTTTCCATTTGAAGCTCTACAGGCTTTATCTGGGATCTATTTAAAGTTTTTGTCCTTCCAGTTAAAGCCTTGTTTTAATGCAAGTAGGTTTTACCCAGGTGGTGCCAGTGGTAAAGAACCTGCCTCCAGATGCAAGGGACATAAGAGAAGTGGGTTCAATCCCTGGGTCAGGAAGATCCTCTGGAAGAACTCATGGCAACTCACTCCAGTATTCTCACCTGGAAAATCCCATGGACAGAGGGGCCTGGCAGGCTACAGTCCATAGAGTAGCAAAGAGTCAGACACAACTGAAGCTGCTTAGCATGCATTTGCAATTTCTGATTTGGCACTTCTGTCAGATTTGAGATCAAACTGTTTCAGTGAAATGGCTAGCCTTCACCTATTCTCTTTGGATCAGGGGCTGTTTCTCCTGAAGGTGGCTAGGTTTCGACCCATTCTTTCAGAAATGGGGCTGTTTCTCTGAAACAGTGCCAGGGTCTCTTGGAATACTGACTAAAAAAAAAAAAAAACTCCCCTGGTAACAAGCTGCCTCTTTAAGACTGACTGAGGTTGGCTCACAAGCTATTTGAATTGTCATCAGTGCAATAAACTATATAAGCTGCCTAAAAGTTGTTGAGGAAAAGTCTCTAGAAAATGGGATCCCAGTTATCTAAGTATTTTGCAGGTGCCCCAACTTTACAGGGACTCCAGCCAACTTTATAGTATTTAAAAACCACAACCTCCTCTTGTGCTTTTCTAACTAAAGGGACTGACCTGACCAAAGGCAATTTAGAATATCAGTGGCCATTATGGGAACTTTTTGAAGTCTCCAAATTTAATTTCTTTAAAACTGTATTAGATTGAAATAGCTCAAAAATGTCTAGGACTGAGTAGAATGCTTATTTCAATTGGTATTTTGAGGCTAAGAAATGTAATCAGAAGTCTAAAAATGCCCCTCTGTAAAATAAGATTTCAAGATTAACTGGAACAAGCAGATGATTAAAGATAGATAAAATGGCTCCAAAGCCTCAGGTTCTTCTACATGGCTTCTTTGCCTCAGGCTCCAACTTTGGCACCATCTTGTCTCTCTCCTTGGGCTCCTCAAGGCCAGACTCTACCTCCAATGTCATCTTCTCCCTTCCCTTCTCTACTGCCTACACTTCTACTATGTGATCAAATTCCCCATGCTAATTCCCTCACCAAACTTTCTCTTTCTTCCAAAACTTTTCCCACGCCATTTTCCTCTGAACTTGTCAGAACCTGTCCCTTTAACATTAAGGCTTCTGAGGATACAGAGGCTAAATAAACTCTCAATTTCTTATACTGCCTGGACTAAAGCTGAAGTATGAACCATGGTCAAAAACTTTCCCAAAAGAACAAAAGATCCTCACAGACTTGCTGAGGAATTTAATCATTTGAACTTAACCTGGTTTCCTGACTTATATAATTCATGTGCTTCTCAGTGAAGGCCAGGCCAAACAGTGAATGAAAATTCCCAATTAGGAAAGTCCTCAACACTTTCTAGAGTTACAGCTGAGAGACCAGCACACTAACTTTTTGTATGATTGGGCTTGGGCAATCACCAGGTAGCTTCATAGAACAAGTCCTAAGCTTCTCCAAAGACTGATTGGAACAGAATTCAGACTTGTACATAATAGTCTGATGAACCTGTTCATGAATATTACAATTGACTTCAGATTCAGTTGTTGATTCCACTCAAGTGGCTTTTAACTCTGTGTTTATTAATGGGCTGGACTGGATCCTTTACTCTCTAGTTAAAAGGGCCAGGATGAAATGTGAAAATATGTCAACACCAGATTTAGTTAACCTAGCAAATCAGCCTTCTCGTAATGTAAGTAAGCATCCTCTAAGGAAGACCAGCAAAATTCTTAATCTTCAACTCCAGCAATTCAAGTCTTCTAGATGAAACCTTTGACATCTTTTAATCAGCTGTGATGGTACCAGAGCTGATTCTGGAAACACTGATCACTTGTCCCTATCTAATCAGGTACTACTTTCCATGGGAGAAAAATGAACTGACATTGGCAAATTTTACAGCACACTTACCATCAAAATTCAAATAGACCCCTCAAAACCTCTTCTAAGAATTAATCAATACCCTGTAAGTAAAGAAGGGCTTCAAGACATAAAGCTGATTATAGAAAATTACAAAGCTCAGGCTCTTATTGTCCCTTTTAACCCCTGTGATACTTCCATTTTACCAATGAGAAAACCTAAGGACTGAGAGTGGAAATTTGTCCAGGTTCTCTGAGTAATAAACAATATTGGCTATCACATTGATACCTTGTTGTTCTAATCCTAATATATTGTTATCATCCAGTCTTATTGAAAGTAAATTCCTCACTGTAATTGATTTTTGCAGTGCATTCTTTGGTATTCCACTTTGTGAGGCTATCAATACATTCTTATCTTAACTTGGGAAGGAAGATAATTGACCTACACTGAAATGCCTCGGGGTTATACTGAGAGTCCTTATTTCTCATAAATCCTGAAGGCTGGTCCGGATGGTGTAAAGTTCCCTAGAGAGTAGGTTCCTACATGGACTTGTATTTTAGTCAAAGACAAAACAAAGTATTTATATTGACAGCAGTTATGATTTTGGAGTAGCTTCTGATTTTGGAATGTTGTGGAAGTTACTTGGCCTCCATATTTTCACTGAAAATAAAGTTTGAAATGGTCCTATTTCAGGAAATATTGAATGCAATACTTTTATATGCCACTCTAGCTATTATTTGAGATTCCAGGGCATTCTGCACTTAACTTTGAAAGTTAGGGGAAATCACATTGCTGATAATTCTGGAAGGATTGTGGCCTTTAAAAGTGCTAGCAGCAGGCCAAATCTCTGTCCTGGTCTAAAAAGATAATTCCTCAAATGATAATTTAGAAAAATCAGCTACAGAAGTCCAACAATGAGCCTCAGAAGAGAGAAAATAAGATTGGAACTCCAACAGTTGTTGGTTTGAGAAAAGAGAAGCTCCAGTTTGGACTGTATAATATCCTGGTCCTCCCAGAGACTCTAAAATTCCTGTTTTTCACCACTGTATGTGCATTAAGCCATTGGTCTACTGACACAATGAAAGCCTGCATGAATCAATATTGGTGGGAAAACATTAACAAGGCTGTAAAAATTGCTTACCTCACTTGTCCAAAATACAACCTGGGAAAGCCTGTTTGTACTGCTCCCAGACACTTTAAGCTGCTCGAAGGGCCATTTGAAATCTGGCAAATGGGTTTCATACATCTTCCTTCATCCAAGGAGTATAAATGCATTTTTTGTCATGCTCAGTATGTTTTCACTGGCCTAAAGACTTTCCTAATAGGCAGTCTACTAATTGCCTCTTCTGTGGCCAAAGTCCTTTTGAAGTTATAACTCAGGGAACTCAAACAGAAGCTCTGTAAAAATCCAGAGGGGTGGGATGGGGAGGGAGATGGGAAAGAGGTTCAAGACGGAGAGGACATATATATATACCTATGGCTTTGATATTTGACAGAAAACAACAAAATTCTATAAAGCAATTATCTTTCAGTTAAAAGAAGATTTTTTTAAAAATTCATCCCTACCTGAGCAACTTCCCTTGAATTCCACAGTGACTGAGAAACCCGTTTTACTGGCCAGGTGCTTCAACAAGTCTGAGCTCTTTGGCAGGGTTTACAACACTTTCACTGTGCCTGCCGCCCTCAATCCTCTGGTTTAGTTGAATGCACTAGCAGCATTATTAAGACTCAATTGGCAAAATTTATAGAGCTCCTCAAAATAGCTTGGCCAAAAACATTGCCCTTGTTCCTTCCTAAATATCAGACCCACCCCTTTTAGAACTCATAAACTCTCACTCTTTGAGATAGTTAAAGATACCCAATGTACTTGTCTTCTGCTTCTTTTGACTCATAACTGATTAAAAAACACACACACACACACACAGAGACAGATTCAAATAAACAAAAGCCTATTGCTTCTATTAAAAATAACTATGTTTTGGTAGATAAGTCCTTTTACAGTGGGCCCTCTGGGACAAAGAGCTTAATTATCAAACTTTGTAAACTGTATATTTCACCTATTGGAAAACTCCAAAAGAACTTCCTTCATTCTCATGGAAAAGATCCATATAAGTACTACTAATCAACATTTGTATTGCCAACTCCAAGGAATAGACTCTTGGATTCGTCTGACATACCATACATAAGGAATGTGATGAACCTTGACTACACCTGCACACAACCTGGTGACCTGAAAGTAAAGATTTCACCGACTATCTTTCTACCTAGAACTGAAGCAGACAACATAAAAATGAGATAGGTTTCTTAAGATATCCAACCAGGCCTGTTAGAAACTTGTTACCAAATCTTTGATGATGATATAACACTTCAGATGATCTGCAGTGTTTATGATCTTGATAATATATAAACTTTAGATTTAAAAATGCTTGAGAATTCTCCCTCTTACTTCTCTTTGTTACTTAAATATGACCCTATTAGGTTTCCAAGCTGTACATTTCCCCTCCAATGTAGACATTATACCCAGGACAGCAAGGAAATCAAACCAGTCAACCTTAAAGGAAATCAACCCTGAATGTTCATTGGAAGGACTGATGATGAAGCTGAAGCTCCAGTTCCAATACTTTGGCCACCTGATGGGAAGAGCCAACTCATTGGAAAAGACCCTGATGCTGGGAAAGATTGAAGGCAGGAGGAGAAGGGGATGGCAGAGGATGAGATGGTAGGATGGCATCACCGACTCAATGGACATGAGTTTGAGCAAACTCTGGGAGATAGTGAAGGACACGGAGTCTGGCATGCTGTAGTCCATGCGGGCGCAAAGAGTCAGACACGACTGAACAACTGAACAAAAACAAATACCCAGGAAAGGACTTTCTTAACATTGAGGGGAAAAAAGCTGTTAAAACTAGAAAACTCCACCCTTGATTAACCAGAATGCTTTCAGAGGAACAGCTTGGTCAAAAGAGGGAAATGTAAAATGGAACAAATAGAAATCTAATTAAGAAAATTTGGGAGACCAGAATGGGGAGCTCTCACACTCTGTGACAATAGCTGAGCCCAACAGAAAGAAGAAAGATTCCTCTTTTTTCTCAGCAAGGACTCAGCCAATGAAAAGCCATGGGCTCTTTGTTTATATAGCCTTCCCAACTTCATTTTCATCTCTGTAAAAAGTGTTCTTTTTCCCTTGTCACGAGAGGGATTTGCACACACCTCACAATGGTTGTAGACCCTGAATTGCAATTCTCTGTTGATCCCAAATAAACTCATCTTTGCTGAAGAAATATGTGGCAGTCTATTTGTTTCAGATCAACACTATCTACCCACATAGTATCACATTCCACTGGTTAAGGGTTCAGTCCTACAAGACTGTCCCCTACTTCCTCCCACTCCTACTTCAATGACAATCACAAGCTCAGGTTGTTGCTTCTGCTTATTATTGACTGGCTTATAAATCAGAGACCTCCAAGACCTCTTCCTTGAATTTGATTACCTTGCTATAACTCTCATAGAACTCAGAGAATCATTTTATTATTAGTTTGCCAGATTATTATAAAATGATATAGCTCACAATTGGGCTTCCCAGGTGGCACTCATGGTAAAGAACCTGCCTGCCAATGCAGGAGACTAAGAGAAAATCACCCAATCCCTGGGTAAGGAAGATTCCTTGGAGGAGGGCATGGCAACCTACGCCAGTATGCTTGCCTGGAGAATCCCATGGACAGAGGAGCCTGGCAGACTACAGTAATGGGATGCAAGAGTCAGACACGACTTAGCGACTAAACCACCTCCACTACACAAACTCCAGGAAAAAAAAGACATTAGGGCAGATAGAAACACAGAAACAAAACAAACAAAAAAACCTTTTATCAATATTTACTGATAGACATGTATATTAGACTTAAGGCAAGTACTTTTTGCTTACAATTATATTTTATATTTTCAAGAAATGCCCAATTATAATTTGCATGTCAAAAAATGATGGGAAGGCCTAACTGTCTATCATCATAGAAAAAAATATTTGTAAGGCCACATAGTTATTTTTTTTGTTTCGTACAGCATACTGTTAAAGAGAAAAACCACAGACCCAGAATGCATCACTCATGCTACACTTCATGATGCCAAATCTAGATTTAATACCCAACCTAGCTGCAGTTTTGACCTTGTCCAGAAAAAATAATGTGTGTATATTTGTGCTCAATAGCTGTCATGTCTGACTCTGTGACCCCTCTGTAGCTCCCTAGGCTCCTCTGTCCATGGGATTTCCCAAGCAAGAATATTAGGGTAGGTTGCCATTTCCTCTCAAGGAGATCTTTTTGACCCAAGGATCAAACTCTCTCTTGTGTATCTTGCTTTGGCAGGTGGATTCTTTACCACTGTGCCATTGGAGTAGCCAGAAATAATAATGTTAATCAACTATCTGGGGAATTCTAAAGGGAGGCAATCTACATGATAAAATCCATGCTATCCTTCCCCAACTCACCACCCCCAAAAGATGCCCTGGCCTAAAAATAATTGTTTCTTTCATTTTGCTAATAGAAAGCTTCCCCTACCCTTCTTCTTAAAAAAGAAGCAAAAGCAAAATAACCCCAAATTCTCTCATTTTGTACAAGCCCTCAGAGTTTTCTTCCAAGTGCTAAGTGGGATGCTGACTGCTTCATGAATCACTTGACAAAGCCAATCAGATCTTCAAATTTACTTGGTTGAATTTTTATTTGTAACAATAATAATTTGAATTATAGATTTTACAAGAGCATTTTTTCTTAACCAGATTAATAGTATGCATTATTTATAAGAATGCTTTTTTTAATATAAATTTATTTATTTTAATTGGAGGCTAATTACTTTACAATATTATATCGGTTTTGCATTACATTGACATGAATGCATCATGAGTGTACATGTGTTCCCCCTCCTGAACTCCCTCCTCATCTTATTCCTCTGGATCATCCCAGTGCACCAGCCCCGAGCACCCTGTATCATGCATCAAACCTGGACTGGCGATTCATTTCACATATGACAATATACATGTTTCAATGCTATTCTCCCAAACCATCCCACCCTTGCCCTTTCCCACAGAGTCCAAAAGACTGTTCTATACATCTGTGTCTCTTTTGCTGTCTCGCATACAGGGTTATCGTTACCATCTTTCTAAATTGCATACATATGTGTTAGTATACTGTATTGGTGTTTTTCTTTCTGGCTTACTTCACTCTGAAAATCTTTCATATGAATAATCAAAATTTTTGACACTTAAAACTTATTTTGGTTAGTCCAGAAGATATTACTACTTACATAAATCCTATTTTACAAATTGGTAATACTTATTGAATGAAGTGCTATGGAGTTTTTCCTTCTATACCTTAAATTTCTAGCTTCAGGAATATTTTTAGAGAATGAATCTTCATCTCACATTTTTATCAATTGTCTTTAGCTCAAAAGTTAAAAAAAAAATAGTGAGTTTTTAATAACCTAGTTATAATCTTGTAAATAATAACTTAACCATCATTATGTTTCTGAGTCATTTCAATCAGTCCTACATACTGATGGGCTTTCAAATCAGAATTCCAAGTTCCCTGCCACCCCACTTTGATATAGAGAGCTCTATTTCCAGCAGTCTCTCATACATCTCCATTGGAATATCTTGAAGCAATCTCACAAACACGTCCAATACTAAATTCATTTTATCATTCACACATCTCTTACGCTTTTCTTGAATGTTTTTTACTCTTCATTTCCACCAACACTGACTTACTCTTCTTTGTATAATAGTAATTTCTTTTCATCTGAATGATAGCAATGGCTTTGTTCTTATTGTTTTTATTATCATTAGAGTTGTATTCTTGTATGTCTATCCTTTACCATAGCACAGTAATTCTTGATCCTAAAAAAGCTTGTGTTTTTAAGCATAAATCTTGGAATGACCAATCTCTCCTTCCTTCCAGGAAATACCTAATTATTGTTTAAAATCATCTTATTTTTAATGTCAGTGAAGCATTTTCTAAAAGGGGAAGAATTAATTGCCTACTTCGTTACATCGTGAATGATTTAATTCTTCAGAGGATTTAATGTATATTGTCTGTCTAATACCTTTCTCATTTTGATGGTTTCAAAGTAGAGATTATTTCACTATACCTATTTAAAAACATGAACTTTAAAATCAAGCAAATCTGAGTTTAAATAATAGCTCTGTCATGTGCTTGCTCATTGGAAAAGTACTTAAAATTTTGGAAAACTTCAGTTTCCTCCAATATAATAAAAGATGATATTTATATAAAAGGTTATTTTTAGGATTAAATAAAATAATGTATATAATCAGCAAGGATAATCTATATCAG